>JAUMHN010398488.1:0-16258 GCA_032360265.1 Heliamphora ciliata
AGTTTTTTGGTGGAGTGTAGGGCAAGTATAAAGTAGTGAGATAATTGAAAGATTGAGAAAGTGGTTAGAATCTACTTGAAACCCTTGTAGGCAACCTTTTCTACTATACTTTTGGACACGTGGTGTGGTCCCCATGTGCTAAATGGTTATGGCCATGCTACCTTGGCGAGTTTTCTTAGTCTCAGGTAATCGATCATGTCCACTGCATGCCATGCTGACCAGGCTTAACCATTAATTGAGTCAATAGGTTGGTCAAGTTGAATTTCCCAGTTAAGAGTAGATGAATATGTCCATTTGGACAACTAATCATCTCTAAGTCTAACCAGGAGATCCATCAAGTGTCTTTGCTGAGCATACATGTTCTCGGCTTTGAAACTCGACCTCCCCTCAAATAAGTACGCTTTACTAAAATACTCCCACTACTCACCAATTATTATTATTATTATCTTCTTTTTATTTTTTTGAATATTATAGGCAGCATCGATGCTGCATATGGAAGTAGCTATATATGAAGTAACATGCAGTGATGGTGGCAAAGCAGCCTGAGGCAGCTAGGCGACGAACTTGGGACATGCGGCTTTGGTCAAGGTGTGATGGCGGTAGTGAACGAGACTGATTGCTATGTGTTCTTTCCATAACAGTGAATAGTACGTACGTATGAGTTATAATTAATACATATGTGTTCTTTCCCTAACAGTGAATAGTATGAGACTGATTGGACTAAAAAGCCTTGTGGCTTTTTTCAAAGCTTTTTTTTCATCTTTTATGAACTTTTTTATATTTTGGTTTAAAATTTTTACTTTTCTGGTTCCTTGTGATGGGAGGATTCTAAAAAGTATGCCTGCCATGGCCAATTTTGGAAAAAGTTCACAAAAGACGAAAAAAATAGAAAAAAAGGCAAAAAAGCATGTTAAGTTGGTCTTTTTTGTCTTATATGAACTTTTTTTAAAAGTTTTGATCGAAAAATTTTACTTTTCTATTTTCTCATGACTAGAGAAATTTATAAAATGCACTCATTTGAGTTAATACTGAAAAAAGTTCACTAAAGATAAAAAAAAAAGTGATTTTGGGTTAGGTCCCATTTGGGCGTCTTGTATTCTAATATGTCCCAATTAAAAATTATATTCCACTAGGTCTTATCTAATATTTTTAATACCAAAATTACTCATAATATACCATTCACTCCCCACCATCATCGACACTACAACCACTACCACCGCCACCACTCCCCACCTCACCACCCCCATTGCACCGCCGCCACCATTCCCCACCACCACCACCACTACTACCACCACCACCACCACCACTACTACTCCCCACCACGACCACCACCACCATTACTACCGCCGTCGCCGTCACCACGACCACTGCCACCGCCGCCACCATCACCACCACCACTACCCATGACCACTTCCCATCACCACCTCCACTACCGCCGTCGCCACCACTCCCCACTACCAATACTATCACCACCACCACCACTCCTCACCACTACCACCACTGCTGCCGCTACTCCCCCTCCTCACCACCACCACCACCACCACCCCCACCACTGCCGCCGCCACCACGATCATTGTCGACACCACCACCACAATCACCACCATGTCGCCGCCGCTGCTACTGTCGCCACTTTCCACCTCCACCACCACCAAAACCACCACCACTGCCACTGCCACCAAATCACCATCACCACCGCCACTGCCACCGCAGCCACCACTATCACCATCACACCACCAGATCACCACCACTCTCCACCGCCACCATCACCAGATTCGTCAGAGAAGGATATGAAGAGAAATGAGACTTTTTACGGGTAATGAAATAAATGTCTTATTTCGGTACTAAATGTCTCATTGCAAAAAATGAGACATTGTAGTAATGCAAAGAAAATGAGACATTTCAACCAAATGCCTCATTTGTGAAATGAGACATTGGTGTAAGAAAATGAGACATTTATACTCTGTAAATACTTCCTTCACCTTCACCACCATCTCTGCTGCTGCCACCACCACCACAATGAGACATTTTATAGCAAATGTCTCATTTCCAGAATGAGATATTTCATAACAAATATCTCATTTTTTAAAATAAATGTCTCATTTTCTTTATGAACAAATGAGATATTATGAAATGTCTCATTTCTCTACCCAACAAATTGTCCAAAGACATTTCTCACTTCACATTTCACACCTGAGACATTTCACCATTAAAAGGAAATTAGACATTTGTGTTGAAAAAAGTAGGCAATTGTTTTTAAAAAATAAGATATTTGTTTTGAAAAATTAGATATTTGTTTTAAAAAAATGAGACATTTGTTTTGAGAAAATAAAAAATTTTGTTTTGTTTGCAATGAGACATTTGGTGCAGCAGTGAAACATTTGCTTGCAAAATGAGACATTTTCTAATTTTTTTATAATGAATGTCTAGAGGTGCCCTTGGTATGCCTAAAGCTTGGCCTTGAGGAGCTCAAGCCACGCCCAAAGCAATGCCTAGAGGTGCCTAAGACATGCGCAAAACAATGCCACGAGATTTGTTTTTGATTTAATTTTGTTAACTTTAAACAAAATGACTAAATATTGAACTTTAAACTTTTTCTCAAATATTTTTGTATTTGAAGATTGGGCTTGGGGCAGTTAGTTTGAGCATGAAACCTAGGCCACAGGTGAAAACTGGATTCCACTTGGTGCCCACTTAAATCTGGGCGAGGCAGTGGCCAACTTTTTAGAAAACTCCAAGTCAGCAATCCAATTCTAAAAGGATAAATTACACTGACCTCCTCTGAGGTTTCGGTCAAATACAGTCAACTCCACACTTTTGAACAAATTACATCATCCTCCCTTACCATTTGAAATTTCATTACATACACATCCAAACCGTTAGGGTTTCATCTATAAACGTTAGTTACCATCAATCAGATGGAATTTGTTTTCCAAATTACCCCTTATGCCAGTGCAACTTGCCTAGTAACATATGTACTGTAAATTTGTATTCCTATTTTACCTTTCGTGAGATACTTTTGCTATACATGCTCTTTCTGAGTCTTGTTGAAACTTCAATCTTCTCCTCAACTTTTGCTCTTGTTTAAAGTGGAGATCAAAGTTCATTTAAGGTTAGAGATGCTTATGTATTGTATTAATTTCTTTATGAATTTTAATTTCTTTTAACATTTCTTGCACTATGAAATTTAAATTTATTTATAACTTATTCCAGTGTTAAATCAGAATGTCTAGTTGGTCTTTTTTAAATAGCCCATACAACACTTAAGTGATGGATAATATATATTAACATTTGCAAAATAAATATAAATACTTGTAAAAATATATTAATGGAAGTGGACCATTTTTTTGGGGGGACTCACACCAACATATTGTCTATTTTGTTCTTTTACTTAAAAAAAAAAAGTTTAGTGAGTCAAGAGTGTGTAGAATTTATATTTCTTACATAAACTTTAAGCATGTGGGGTTACGTGGTGCAGCTAGGGTTCATGGGACAATGTCAAATGAAATGGATTACTTTTTGTTAGAGCTCACACAAAGATATTTCTCACTTTGCACTATGGAGGCACATACAATTTTGTTCTTACACTTTAGAAAATATCTTTCAGTGGGTTGAAGATGATGTTCACTTATAAGGTGAATTGAGAGACACTAACCTTATACGATGAGTCGAGAAACATTTAGTTTGACGATGTAAACTTAATATTTCTTATGTTTATATTTATAAAATATGTATTAAAAATAAAATGTGATGACCTGATACGTATTGATTAATTATTTTAATATAACTAAATGAACGGTGATGATTTCTGGTGATATGTACAGTAAGTTGTAGAAGGTTGGTATGTGTGGATATCCTGGGATATAATTTGAGAATTTGTTCTATTGTATTAGAAAAATTTAAAGATATAATTAAAGCTACTTAAAATATATAAAAATTTTAATATATTGTGAGCTTTATAATATTTATATAGATATATACATATATGATATTAGTGGGGAATAATCTAGAAAGTTTGAGAAATTAATAAACTAAAATATAATAAAAACACCCCAGGCCCCACCCACAACTCGTGCGTCCCTTCTCCCTCCAACCCGAATGGTAAACCCCGACTTCCTAACATTTCTTCTCCTTCATTTGTTGTGACCATGGAAGAGGGTCAAGAGGAGAAGCAGAGGGCGCAATGCAGTCGCTGCGGTTACCAGAGGGCGCGATGCAGTCACCACGGTTACCCTCGTCACCGGCCACCAGTCGCGCCACCTTCAGCCTTCATATATTGTGGCAATGAAGACCCGAGTTCCATGCTTTCAACTTCTGCTTCTCTTTGAACATTAAAGATTTGTTGTCCAAGATTCTACTGCCACAGTTCTTGATTTGAGCCTCCCAGAACACGAGTACCATGTCTAAGGCATCAAAAAGTTGATTCCAAGAAGGGGCTGAAACCTAGGGTTCCAAGTTTATTGGCAAAAAATGAAATTTCTGGCTTTGTGAGGCCCCAAACCCCTAAGCCGCACCTCCCCTGTTCTTCGTCGGTTCTCCATCTTCTTCTTTTGTGCCGTTTCGGTATCGCCATTGATGGCGAGCTCCAGGCTTTACAAGCAAAATTATTTTTAGCAATTGGTGGATCGAGACCTCAATTCGGAGGCCATCGGAGAAGAATCAAGGTGTAATTAATAACTTCGAAGCATCACGAAGCCTCGACCCCAACTGGCCGTAACCTGAGGTTTTTAATCTTTGGCAAAATCTTGAAATTGGGTACTCTGAGAGGTATGATTCTGACAAATCCTGGTGTTTTAATCTGATTTGTGTTGATTTTAAGTTCATATACCATCAAAACCCTAAAGATTTGGAAAGTTTAATTATGCCCTAGTTAGTTTTGGTATAATTGGTTTGTCTTCACGGAAGCTATGCCAAAAGGATAATTAAATTGGAGAAGCTGGAGACATGATTAAATCACGCTAGATATAAATTTTGAGAAGAGAGAAATGAATTCGTGATTTTGAGTTAAGGTTGGAAAGAATTAGAACACAGAACCTAGTTGGGCTATTGGAGGTTTAAATTTCATAAAGGTTAAGTTAAATGAATAAGTTCAACCCTAACTGGTGAAATTTAGAATGCTTGAGTTGACGTCAAATTTCTTCGGATTAATTTCTAAACTGAATATGTGAGTTTCAGGAATTGAAAATAATGTTTTGGTTGTGAATTTCATGGAATGAGAGTTTCGGAAATGCTCTAAAATTGGACTAATTAAAGAGTTTCCCCATATCTTGTAGCTTGATAAACTATGAATCAATTGGGTAAATTTTGTGTTAAATCCTAAGAATTGGTATTTTATAATTAAAATTTAAACTCATGGGTTTAAATTATGTTTCCCTTAAAAAAAACTTATTAAAGGTATGGATGGTCGAGATAGTGAACTTTTGATTAATTTACAGGGTTGACTGCAGAAGTTAGAATTTTTGAATAAAGCTATGAGGTTTGGGATTGTATTATTCAGTTATGTACTATTTTGTGTAAAGGCACGATGAGCTTGGAAAGTAAAAATTTAAGATTGAGAATAGAGTTAAAGAATTGAGATTTAGTCAAGGGCTAAGATTATGAGATTGGTATGGAATTTTTACTCAAGTTATAATTTGCATTGAAACAAAACTTGAGTTTAATAAAAATCTAGTTAACGGTTGGGATTAGACATCTAATTGATTAACCACTTTGAATTACTTTACAAGAAAATTTCAGGAGATTGAGAGTTTAAAGTTGAGTTTGCGTTGTGAAGGTTAAGATCTAGGCGGAATATAGTGATGTGAGAAATCGGAATACAAGAATTCTAAACTAAGAAAATTTGATTGTGATAGATAAACTAAACTCTTTGGATTAACTATGAAAATGGGGTATCCTAATTGCTTTTAATAAATGATGTTATATCTATTTATTGGTTCAATATGAAAGAATAATGAATTGGCAATCATGGAAAGTTGATACTAGGATTGTCAAATTTGATTATAATGGGATACTTATACTAGGATCATGAGACTCTTGACACATTTACGACTTGGAGTTTTATTGTAAAAATTAGAATACTCTAATGATGAATGAAATAATGCGATTAAATGAAGGTATTATAACTTGTTTGCTTGAAGAATTTACATTGAATTTGTACCTTAAGTAAGAAAATTTGAAATAGTTATGGAAGTTTTGGTTCATCTATACTTAATTTTATTTAGCACACAAATCTCAATCTTGTAATTCCATGAACGTTGTGTCTGATGAATTTATGGTATAAAAGGTAATGTTACAAAGTTTAATTTGAAACTTGATGATATGGAATTAAAAACGAAATATTATAACGGTTGTGAATGTGAAGTGAGATTAAATGGTTGTGAAATTGAATTGAGGAGATGAACTCCCGGTTGATTAATGAATACTAATATGATTAATCAAATATTGAACCATAGATGATTAATGTGGGTGTGATTAAGTTCGGCTTGACTAGCTCCGTGGTAAAATACTGAAAACTTGCACAAAATGGGTGCCGTGTGTCCTCGGGTTAGCCATCGTAAAATGGACGTGATTATGTCGTGGTGAGTTATAGAGCTATCTATTACTCAACGGTTTCGCGTAGCCTATTGAGGAAATAGGGAGGAGTTTTTATAAATTGCACCCGACATCGGTTCAGTATTTGGATTACTAAAATGAAAGTAAAATGTGGATAAAGAACAAAAGAATGGAAAAGAAAATTAATGGTTTATAATGGATAAAGGATATGTTAGTAGTTGGCAACGGCTTAAAGAGAAGACAAAAATGAAGTAAGAAATAAAGAATAAAGGTAAAAGAAAGAAAAAAAGTGACTAATGGGAAGAAAAGAAAAGACAAGGAATTAAAAGATAGTTTAAAGATTGAATGAGAAATGAATAATATGTCTAGTTAATATGAAAGAGAGAACGATTAAAGATAAGTTAAGAGGAAGTGTCACAAACTTTAAGAGTCATAGGAATTTAAAAAAAATCAGTATTTTATTTATGTTTACAACAAATGAAGATGTGTGAGCTGTGAAAACGAGGAAAGAAAATAATAATGAAAGTTGAATGACTTAATAAGAAAGAGGAAAGATTAGTAAATAAAGTATGAAGAGATGAGCAATAAAAATAGGTTATAAACATGATTTGAATGAGATTGCATTCTAGCATGCCATTTACATCTCAAAAATCATGCATTGCACTTTTATTAATTTCTATCCTAAGGGCTTCGGCTTACATTTGTTGCATCAAATGTTTTATAGGTTGTAATGAGAAGGATAAGATGTGAAAAGATATTTGATTATTGTTTGAAGCTAGCACAAGAATGAGAGATGATTATGGTTTGTAAACTTAAATATGTAAATTAGTTTCTTGTATCTCGTAAAGATGAAATGAGAAGTTATAGATAAATGGGAAGAATAATGCATATGTGTATGTATGTTTAGATTTTATGTAGTTCATTAATTCTATGCTTATAGTTATAAGAAAAGGAATAAATTTTTCTTGAATGATAATAGTAGTTAAATAGTATGAATTATGATTGTGAGTCGAGATTCAGGCTGTGCCTGAGTATACATTGTTGTTCGAGTTTAACAGGTTTTCAAAAAAATTGAGAGAGCTTGAAAAACAGAGGAAACTGTCACGCCCCAGATTGGGCTGAGCTGCGGGTTGATGAGGATGTCACATATGAGGAGTGTCTAGGGATGATGCTGGACACGAAGGAGCAAGTGTTGAGAGGGAGAACCATTGCTTATGTCAAGGTTCTTTGGCTTCATCACGAGGTTGAGAAAGTGACTTGGGAGCATGGATTTAAGGTTCGTGCTACATACCCGGAGTTGTTTGCCTTGTAGCCTCGTAGTGAATTTCGGGGCCGAAATTCCTTAAGGGGGGAGAGTTGTGAGACCCAATTTCATTTCATTATATGATATATACATGTTTCACGTGTATTATACTATTAAGATTAATATAGTTCTTAATTTTCATGAAAAACGCATACTTCGTTTTTTACGGTCACGGCGCCAGTTCAAAATTTATTTTCGCTCCAACAATGGTATCAGAGCCCAGGTTGCGTTTTTCATGAAAAACCATTGTGCTAATCTTTATTTTGCAGCCTATGTCGTTATGATCCGATTAAATGCATGTATGAATGTATGTATGGTTTATATCGTTTTTTTAATCGTTTATCTCGACGGTTTTGATTCGAGATTAGATCGATTGTACGCCTCTTACGTGGGGTATAGGTTTTTGACGATGTGGTAAAGCCAGACAATATCCTACCTCCTCAATCCTATCCAGGATCTTAAATGGTCCAATGAAATGCGGTGATAACTTCTCGCTACGACCAAACCTCATTAAGCCTCTATGCGGCGAGACCTTCAAAAAGACGTGATCCCTTACTGTAAACTCTAAAGGTCTCTTTCTCTAATCAGCATAACTCTTCTGGCGACTCTAAGTTGTCACTAGGCGTTAGCGAATCACGATAATTTTCTCTGTCGTCTCCCGCACCAAGTCGGGTCCCAAAACTATGGTCTCCCCCACATTTGTCTAACATACCGGTGACCTACACGGTCTACCATACAAAGTCTCATACGGTGCCATCCTAATACTGGACTGATAACTATTGTTGTATGTAAATTCTGCCAATGGTAGATGCTCTTCTCATGAACCCCAAAAATCAAGTACCCAGGCTCTCAACATGTCTTCTAAAATCTGTATGGTCCTCTCAGACTGACCGTCTGTCTGTGGGTGAAAAGCTATACTAAACGTCAAGCTCGTCCCCAAAGCCACCTGAAGACTTTTCCAAAAGTGAGATGTAAAACGTGGGTTTTGGTTGGAAACAATAGTCACAGGTACTCCGTGTAGCCGGACTATCTCACGGACATACAGCCTACCTAACCTGTCCACTGAATCCTTCACACGAATGGGAAGAAAGTGTACAGACTTCGTCAATCTATTCACCACAACCCAAACAGCATCATGTCCCTTCGGCGATCGAAGAAGTCCTAATACAAGATCCATCATGACATTCTTCCACTTTCGTTCTGATATCGACAACGGCTATAACAACCCTGCTGGCCTCTGATGTTTTACCTTTAGCTACTGACAAATAAGGCACTGGGAAACGAATCGAATCACATCTGTCTTCATTCTCGTCCACCAGAATTGACTGACGACGCAGATCATGATACATCTTCGTGCCTCCTGGATGCACTACAAGACGTGAATGATGAAAATCATGTAACACTTTGGCACGACACGACTCTGGTACAAATAATCTCCCTGTCAATCTCAAACTCTAATATGAGTTCACAACCCATCTCGTAGTGTCCTTCCCACTAGCAATACGGTCCCGTATCATCTGAGCCTCGTGATCTGTTTGCTAAGCTGCTAGCACACGTGCAACCAATGCAGGTCGTGAAGCTACTGAAAATAAGGTCGCACCACTCCTTATCTCTCTGAGACACAGATCAAACTCACCAATATCTCCAAGCATATCCCATTCTCGTATAGCCACAAAAGCTAACAAACCATGAGATCTCCTACTGAGAGCGTCAGCCACAACATTAGCTTTCCCTAGATGATACTGCAAGTCAAAGTCATAGTTTTTCAAAAACTCCATCCAATGTCGTTGGCACAAGTTCAAGTCTTTATGCGAAAATAAGTATTTTAAACTCTTGTGATAAGAGAAAACCTCAAAATTTTCGCCATAAGGGTAGTGCCACCATGTCTTCAAAGCAAAGACCACGACTGCCAACTCCAGATCGTGTGTCAGATAGTTCTTCCCGTGTGTCTTCAATTGCCTAGATCCATAAGTCACAACCTTACCTCCTTGCATTAGAACGGAACCTAAACCAACATGTGTTGTGTCACAATACACTGTGTACCCTAAATCTCGCTCAGGAATAATCAACACTGGTGCACTGGTAAATCTCATCTTGAACTCCTGGAATACCGACTCGCAGGACTCACTCCACATGAACATGACTCTCTTCCGCGTAAGACGCATCATCGGCGCTGCAAGCCTAGAAAAATCCTACACGAACCGTCGGTAGTAGCCTGCCAAATCCAGAAAATTACGAATCTCAAAGACATTCCTCGGTCGTTCTCAATCCATCACTACATCGGTCTTCAAAGAATCCACTGCCACTCCATCTGTTGACACCACGTGCCCAAGAAATCTCACCTCAGACATCCAAAACTCACTTCTCGAACTACGCATATAAGTGATGCTCTCTCAAAAGCTATAAGACAATGCGTAGATGCTCCTCGTGCATCTCTCTCATGGGTGAATAAATCAAGATATCATCCACAAATACAACCACGAAACTGTCTAAATACGGGTGGAAGATACGGTTCATCAAACCCATAAACGTTGCAAGAGCATTCGTCAAATCGAACGGCATAACCAGAAACTCATAGTGACCATAGCGAGTCTGAAAGGCGGTGTTCGCTATATCCTTGTCCCTAATCATCAGCTGATGGTACCTTGACTTCAAGTCAATCTTCGATAAGCAACTCGACTCCTTCAGCTGATTAAACAAGTCATCAATCCTAGGCATAAGATACTTGTTTTTCACTATCACCTGATTCAGCTTCCTATAGTGTATGCACAGTCTCAAGGACCAATCCTTCTTCTTCGCAAAAAGAACTGGAGCTCCTCACGGCGACGTACTCGGGCATACAAGCCCTTTGTCAAGTAACTCTTGAAGCTGTATCTTGAGTTCTCGCAACTCTACTGGTGCAAAACGATAAGATGGCATAGAAATGGGAGCAGCTCCAAGAACCAAATCAATAGAGAATTCCACCTCACGATTCGGTGGTAACTCAAACAGATCGTTAGGAAAGACATCTAGATAGTCGCAAACCACATAGGGTAACTCCCTTCGAACCCCAACCATCTCATCCAACATGAGAGCAGAAAAGAGAAATCCTAGATTCCCTTGCTTGCTAGCAACATCGAGCATAGAACACCAAATTCTCATCCCGATCACCCACAAAACAAAAACAGTCACCCTCACGCGTACAAATCGAAACACTCCGTCGATCGCAATCGATAAAGGCATGGTAGGTAGTCAACCAGTCCATCCCTAGGATGACGTCAAACGTGGTCATGTCTAAAATGATAAAGTCAAACTCTAAACAACGACCAACGACTCCCAACTCGCAGGAGCTACAAACTCGACTCAACTCTACATTCCCACTGACTGGGGTCTCTACGCTCAAAGTACTACCCAACGAGTCTATCTCTAACCCCAATGCAAATGCAAAAGCAGAGGAAATAAATGAATGTTATGCTCCTGTGTTGATAAGAACACAGACTCATGAGCTATATACTAGGAGAGTACCTCTGATCATGGATGAAGTAGCTGTAGCATCAGGCACAACTGGTGCTTTGGAAGCACTAGGATCAGTAAGAACATAAGCTCTACCTTGTGGTGATCTAGCCTGCCCACTATAATCTTGAGCCGTTGACTGCCTCACGGACTGTACTCAGGCACATCCTTCTGCAAATCTGGACGTTTGAGCCCTAGGTTGCTGCAAAGTCTATCGTCTCAGTACCGATGTAACAATTGACATTCTCGTCGCACTCTAATCACTCCTTCCTCGGGGACAGTATCTACGAACATGCCCAGGCTGACTGCACCCATATCATACGGGTGGCTCTCTCCCTTGCGACTGTGACTGCAACTGTGACAATGATTGGACAAGCGTTGAACTCTGAACCTGGCCCCTCAGCGGGCACTCATATGAACAATGTCCTAACTGCCTGCATCGATAACAAATGACCTCTCTCTGCTCTGGCTTTCCTATAGAAGCTACTGAAGGTGCAGGCGTAGAAAACTACGGCTGATACGATCCCACTGAACGGGAACTCGACCCAGACAACCATTGGACCTTTTTCCTACGCCCTTGGAACTGTGTACCTACATTACTCTGTTGGCCCCTACTCTCCCTAGCTCTACGGCTCTCTGCCATCGAGTTCTCTACTCGGATAGCGGCTTCCACCATCTCAATGTAAACACATAAATCCAGTGCTGCGATTCTATTCTTGATAGCAAGTCGGAGACCCATTTCAAACCATTTTGTGCGCAACTCCTCTGTTGACACCATCTTAAAGGCAAACCACGACAGATTCACAAATTTGGCCTCATACTGGACCACGGTAAGGTTTCCCTGAACAAGGGTGAGGAACTCTTCTCGTATGTATCTCTCGAAGAACTCGAGAAGTACTTATCCAAAAAGGCTCTAGTAAAAGCAGTCTACGTATCATCTACCGTGGTTTTGGAAAACTTTCACCACTCTCTTGCATCCTCCCGAAGCTGGAACGCCGCCAACTTGACCCGTAAGACCTCCTTCTCAATCTCCAGAGTTTCCAAGATCGTCGTGGTTACTTCTAACGACCCAATAGCAACTTTGGGGTCTAAGTTCCCAGAAAAGGTTGAAGGATCCAACTGCCGAAAGTCCCTCATTGCCACATAAGCCCTTGGCTCAGGACCCTCAGTCCAGCTCTAGTCGCCTCAGCCATTGCTCTCATAATAGCAAGCATCTCATGTACAATGTCAACACGGCCCACCTGTTCCTGCGGGAAATAAACGTCTTCCTCTTCCGGAACCTGGACATACACATGACCTCGGCCACGATCTCATCCCCGTCCTCCCCGCGTGGACATAGTTCTATACAATGATAATATAACAGCATAAGCTTTCCTGTAGCAAGCTGTCACTAACATAAAAAACACAACACACATAAACATGTTAACACATAGTCATTTAAGATTCCATAAACACATCTCATATGCCGAGGAGAACCAACAAGACAAACGCATCAATTTGGATAACCTATTCAGATTCCTTGCTAGAAAACACGTCGGCCAAACGCATTTCTAACTCGTCTTCCAAATTTGTTAATCTAAACGCCCTAAGGCAAGACTAATCAATCTTGAGGTCCCACTTCCATACTCATGTAAACACAACCTATCATGCACAATAAGCTATTAGCATGTCATAAAATTACTTAAACATATGCAAGCAAGCATATACATGCATCCTCACCAGGTGATGCACACTCTTTCCCATGGCTCTTAGGTATTCGAACCCAGAGTTCTGATAGCAAGTTTTCACGCCCCAAAATCTAGGGTCCCATAAAAAGCTCACCAAATCACCATTTTTGTAAAAAGAAAGAGTTTTACTGATAAAATAATCATAAAAAATAATACAGCTTTTGGAACAAAAAGAGTACCCAAGGTTTACTCTCAGTGCAACATGCATACATGTCCATACATTTATAATATATAGGCTTAAAGCTTACAAAACATGCCTTTAGAAACAGGCAACACATGATACATGTTTGCATAACAAAAATGGAAAACTGTATAAAAGTCCTCCACCACAGTCATAACTAGATCATCTCCACGTGATTATCAACACCTAAAAAAAGTTTTAACAAATCTCACTACGTGAGCCGAAACCCAATAGAAACAGACTATGATGTAGTAAAACAGGATATGCAATCACATAACATAAAGTTTACTCAAAAGGGTTTTTACTACAGAAAACCCAAAATTTGTCAACGCGTACACACGCACGCACACACACATATTACCATCACATCCACGTGATTCGACCAACTCATGGTTTTAAAACATAGGCACCGATGCCGAACAGGCTTATAGACCCCATCACGTAACCACCACCCGGCCATCACGAGGCCCGTGAAATAATTGGACGCCCTATACTTTCAACACGACTTGCGTCCTTTCTCGGTTCACTAGCCGACGGGCAGAGAAACCCATTCTGTACAGTTTTTTTGTCTTTCACCGAAGAGCAATTCGTGTCCAAATTTACTAAATCCGTAGATCTCAACACTATCCAAATACACACGCGTGAGTCCAACCCAACAAGGTTCCTCTCACCAGACCCATAACATCGCGAGTCCAATCCCAAAGGTTCCTCTCGCCAAACCCATAACACCTCACAACATGTAATAAACTAATAAAAGTGTAAAAACAAGCTTTCCCCCCAATAAACATGGTTTTAAACATACGATATGATATGTAAGCATTTTTAACTGGTAAAAAAGCGTAAAATTGCACATAGCACCCTTTAAAGACAACATAGTCTAGGGTCCTACCTCAATGAGTCAAAACTCAAAGCCTCGAAATTTGAACCTCATCAGAATGAAAATCTAACTGGATGAAAGCGAAGCTAACAGCGTGAATAGCAAGGATCTGCAAACAAATCGTTAAAAACTAGGCCCGTGCATAGCAGAAAAGTAGAGAGAAGGTAGAGAGAAAGGAAAAAAAAAGAGTCCTAGAACCAAAAACATACGCTGGAATATATATAGGCTCGGCCAAAAAGTGCATTTAGTCGACTGAATGATCCAATTCAGTAGACAGAAGGAGTTCTAGATCTACAAAATTCCTCTGCTGACATCACTCAGTCGACTGAATCCCAATCCATTCGGCTGGGGAAACCCGTCCAGTCAACTGGACTATTTGGAAATGCCAGAACAGGTTTTCCAACAATAGGACCTACCAAACAAACCTTAACAAAAATCGAGAAAGCATAAAACACATCTACACGTGCTATTCTACAACAATGAAGCATAAATCATTCATCGAGGATATACATATGACGAAAAGGGACACGTGATACATGTATATATATCATATAATAAAATGAAATCAGGTCTCACAACTCTCTCCCTTATGGAATTTTACCCCCGAAATTCACTACGAGGCAACATGGCAAACAACTCCGAGTATTTAGTACCAACCTCAGACTCTTGCTCCCAAGTCACTTCGTCAACTCCGTGATGAAGCCAAAGAACCTTGACATAAGCAATGGTTCTCCCTCTCAACACTTGCTCCTTCGTGTCTAGAATCTTCCTTGGACGCTCCTCATATGTGACATCCTCATCAACCCGCATCTCAGCCTAATCTAGAACATGTGAAGGGTCGGGCTCATACTTTCGAAGCATGAAAATGTGAAACATGTTATGCACAGACGCTAACTGAGGTGGTAAAGCCAAACGATATCCTACCTTCCCAATCCTATCCAAGATCTTAAATGGTCCAATGAAACGCGGTGATAACTTCCCGCTACGACCAAACCTCATCAAGCCTCTACGCGGCGAGACCTTCAAAAAGACGTGGTCCCCTACTGTAATCTCTAAAGGTCTCTTTCTCCGATCAGCATAACTCTTTTGGTGACTCTGAGCTGTCACTAGGCGTTGGCGAATCACGGCAATTTTCTCTGTTGTCTCCCGCACCAAGTCGGATCCCAAAACTGTGGTCTCCCCCCACATCTGTCTAATATACCGGTGACCTACACAGTCTTCCATACAAAGCCTCGTACGGTGCCTTCCCAATACTGGACTAATAGCTGTTGTTATATGCAAACTCTGCCAACGGTAGATGCTCTTTCCATGAACCCCAAAAATCAAGTATACAAGCTCTCAACATGTCCTCTAAAATTTGTATGGTCCTCTTAGACTGATCATTCGTCTGTGGGTGAAAAGCTGTACTAAACATCAAGCTCATCCCCAAAGCTACCTGAAGACATTGCAAAAAGTGAGATGTAAAACGTGGGTTTCGATTGGAAAAAATAGTCACAGGTACTCCGTGTAGCCGGACTATCTCACGTACATACAACTTACCCAACCTGTCCACTGAATCCTTCACATGAATGGGAAGAAAGTGTGCAAAATTTGTCAATCTATCCACCACAACCCAAACAACATCATGTCCTTTCGGCGATCGAGGAAGTCCTGATACAAAATCCATTGTGACATTCTCCCACTTCTGTTCTGATATTGGCAATGACTTTAACAACCCTACTGGCCTCTGATGTTCTGCCTTTACCTACTGATAAATAAGGCACTGGGAAATGAACCAAATTACATCCCTCTTCATTCTCGTCCACCAGAACTAACGACACAGATCATGATACATCTTCGTGCCTCTTTGATGTACTACAAGACGTAAATGATGAAAATCATGTAACACTTTGGCATGGCACGACTCTGGTATAAATAATCTCCTTGTCAATCTCAAACTCTGATATGAGTTCACAACCCATCTTGTAGTGTCCTTCCCACTAGCAATACGGTCCCGTATCATCTGAGCCTCGTGATCTGTTTGCTGAGCTGCTAGCACACGTGCAACCAATACAGGTCGTGAAGCTACTGAAAATAAGGTCGCACCACTCCTTATCTCTCTGAGACACAGATCAAACTCACCAATATCT
>JAUMHN010398499.1:0-16257 GCA_032360265.1 Heliamphora ciliata
TCCATCCACCTAGCATGCCTTTTATTCAACTTACCTTGTCCCTTCAAGTGTTTCAAGGACTCATAATCGGTATGTATGACAAAATCTTTCGGCCACAGGTAATGTTGTCAGGTCTTCAAGGCTCTCACCAATGCATAAAGCTCCTTGTCATATGTTGGGTAGTTCAAAGCTACTCCATTTAGCTTTTCACCAAAATAAGCTATAGTCTTTCCATGATTTATCACAATTTTGATAGCAATTAAGCAAATAGATGTAGGCTTTTAAGCTAAATTAAGCTAATTTAACAAAAATTAACTTTTTGACTTATTTATTGTGTAGAGACTTTAAATAATTATTTGTTTACTTTTGTTGATATATATTATTATATTATTATGTATATTACTTGTATAAAAAGTATTAGATCAAAATAATGCTTAATTTATACACAATTTTCTCATTTTTAAGCTGAAAAAGGTAAAAAGTAGCTTTTTGGGCACATATCGGTAGGTCGCTGGCCATGCAAGGGCAATTTGGTCATTTTTGTTGTTATTTTGTCTTTTATTAATTAATTGTATATAAATATCTGATTTTGGGTGTTCATGTATCAAATTTTAGATTTTTAGGACTTTTTGTTGTACTAGGGGCAAAATGATAATTTTACCCTAATTATGAGAATTCTTGAATTTTAATTTTATATTTTATGTTATTTACTTAATTTAAGTTATCCCGAAACTTTTTTGAGTATTAGGGCTTTGCCTATAAGGATTTGGTCTCTTTTAGGATTTCTAGGTCAAATTTAGAGTTTCGGGGTACTTAGGGTATCCCTTGTTCATGTAGCGACTTAAGTTCTTATTGTCTATCCGTCGCTAATACTAGGATTTGAGCCGGATTGTTACAATTTACCCCCTAAAACACATTTCATTCTCGAAATTTCATATCGTACCTGAATTTGCGAACAATTGGGGATGACTTGTCCTCATAGCTTCTTCCCGCTCTCATGTCGATTTTTCAATCCTGTTGTGCTTCCAAAGAACTCATACGAGCGAAATGGTCTTGCCTTGAAGAATCTTGTCTCGTTGATCGATAATTCTTACCGGTTGTTCGTCAACGCGATATCTTCATCAACATGGAGTTCCTTCCAATCCAGAATGTGGGCAGGGTCAGGTTCATACTTCCTCAGCATCAACACATGGAAAATGTTATGAACGTTGGCAAGTTGAGGTGGTAAAGCCAAACGATATACCACTTCCCCAACCTTAGCTAGTACCTCGAACGGTCCAATATATCTTGGAGTTAGATTCCCCTCTTAGCCGAAGCGTATCACCTATCTTCGTGGTTGAATCTTCAGGAATACATGATCTCCTACTTCAAATCGTAGCGGCCTTCTTCGTTGATCTGCATAGCTCTTTTGTCGGCTTTGTGCAGTAGCTATTCGTTGCTAAACGAGTCGAATCTTCTCGGTAGTCTCTTGTACTAGGTTTGGTCCAAGAAGTGCGTTTTCTCCTGCTTCAGTCCAACAAATCGGCGAATGACACGGTCTCTGTAGAGGGCTTTATATGGCGGCATGCCAATAGTAGATTCATAGCTGTTATTGTAAGCAAATTCTACCAACGGTAAGTTCTTCTCTCAGTGTCCCTTGAAGTCCATGACGCAGGCTCGAAGCATGTCTTCCAGTGACTGAATTGTATGTTCAGATTGCCCATCAGTCTGCGGGTGAAAGGCAGTGCTGAAGCAAAGCTCCATTCCTAAGGTAGTTTGCAAACTCTATCAGAATCGTGAGGTGAAATGTGGATCTTGACCTGACACAATGGACAGTGGAATTCCATGAAGACGTACGATTTCTTGAATGTACTTTTGGCTTAAGGTCTCCAACTTCTCGAAAGTTCGAACTGGTACTAAATGTGCTGATTTGGTGAGGCGGTCTACGATTACTCAGATAGAGTCATGTCCCGCTGGTGATCTCGGTAGGCTAGAGACAAAGTCCATGGTAACGTGGCCCCACTTCCACTGAGGTATTTCTAAGGGTTGGAGGGTTCCTCCTGGTCTTTGGTGCTCGGCCTTCACTTGCTGATAGGTAAGGTATTTGGCCACAAAACTTGCTATATTCTTCTTCATGCCATTCCACCAATAGTGCCTCTTCAGATCGCGATACATCTTTTTTTCTCCGGGGTAGATCGCAAAAAGTGATTGGTGGTTTTCTTTTAAGATGTTTCTTCTCAGATTCTCAGCATTTGGTACGAAAAGTCATCCTTTGTATGTCAACTGTCCATGCTTGTTGACTGCCCATCCTGGCTTTGATTCCTCAGCAATCAGATGCCTTCGAATAAATTCAGATTACTGGTCGTATCTTTGAGCTTCCACGATCTGCTGACGGAGATTCGTTGTCACCACCATTAGACAAAATTGCTTCCATTCTCCGATTCTAATGGTTGGAGTCGAAATTCGTTGAGCGTTCTCATCATGTTCCATTCTCTTGAGGTTATACAAGCCATTACAGTCCTCGTTTTTCGGCTAAGGGCGTTGGCCACCACGTTAGCCTTGCCTGGGTGATAGGCATTTAAACTGGTAGTCCTCTAAATACTCTATCCAACGGCGTTGTCTCATATTAAGATCCTTTTGGGTGAACAGGTATTTTAAACTTTTGTGATCGGTAAAAAGCTCGAACCGTTCTCTATAGGGATAATGCCTCCATAACTTTAACGTGAACACCACTGCTGCAAGTTCCAGGTCGTGGGTAGGGTAATTTTGCTCATGTGGTTTCAATTGTGTTGACCCGTAAGCTACCACCTTACCATTCTGCATTAATACACATCCCAAACTGTATACCCAACCTCTTGTTCAAGTATGATAAAGATCGGGGCACTAGTCAATCTTTTCTTGAGCTCTTGAAAAGCCGCTTCACACTTATCACTCCACTCAAACTTCACCCCTTTCTACTTTAATCTGGTCATTGGGCGCACCAATTTCGAGAAATCTTGGATGAATCTTTGGTAATATCCTACTAGTTCAAGTAAACTACGAATTTTGAAAACATTCCGAGGCGGTTTCCATTCCAAAACGGCTTCTACCTTGGCAAGGTCTACAGCTATTCCTTCCTTAGATACTACGTGTCCCAGGAATTTTACTTTGCGTAACCAAAATTCACACTTGCTCACCTTAGCAAAGAGCTGCGAATCCCTTAACTTCTGCAAGACAATTCTCATATGCTGTTCATGTTCTCCGTCAGATCAGGAATATAAAAGGATGTCATCTATGAAGACCACTACAAATTGGTTGAGGTAGGGTTGAAAGAGTTTATTCATCAAACTCATGAAAACTCATAGGGCATTAATTAAACCAAAGGGCATGACTACGAATTCATAATGCCCGTATCGAGTTCTAAAGGCTGTCTTCGGTATATCCTCCTCCTCGACTCGAAGCTAGTGATATCCGGAGCGAAGGTTGATCTCTGAGAAACAAGCCGATCCTCCCAACTGGTCGAAGAGATCATCGATACGAGGTAGGGGATATCGATTCTTAATTGTTACCTTATTCAGCAGACGGTAGTCGATACAGAGACGTAAGGTTCCATCCTTTTTCTTGGCGAACAGTGCTGACGCTCCCCATGGTGACGCACTAGGGCGAATAAATCCCTTGTTGAGCAGTTCCTAGAGCTGGTTCTTTAATTCTTTCAGTTCGACGAGTGCCATACGGTGGGCTACGATCAAAATTGGTACGGTTCTAGGCTGAAGTTCTATCATGAACTTGATCTCACGACGCGAGGGTAGTCCAAGTAGTTCTTCGAAAAATACATCTTTGTATTCGCACACCACTCAGGGTAACTCGGGGGTTGATGAGATGTTAATACTAGCAAGTAGACATGTCAATCTCCCTACGAAGTTATTCGATTTACGGTCCTTCGCATTACTTGGGGTCAGGGTTTCGCGTCATTCTCCTTGAATTTGCACAATAGTACCGTCTTATGCTTGCGCCCATATCTTCTTTTGTTGACAGTCGATGATAACAAGGTGTCCCGATAGCTAGTCCAGTCTAAGGATCACATCGTAGCCATTGAACTCCATGACTTGTAGGTCACAAGTCATAAGGGTATTGGTTATTCGTAACGTGTAGGCTCTACAGATAGAGTCTACTCGGGTTTAATTCCCAAGGGTGTGACGACACTTAGGATTTGTTCTAATGCCTCGGGTTCTAAGAGTAAGGACTTCATGTAGTCTAGAGATACAAAAGAATGGGATGATCAAGAATCAAATAATACTTTCACTAAGGTATTGAACAATACGAACATACCTTATATGACTTGGTTGTTCTCCATTCCTTCTTCCTGTAGTGGAGAAGACACGTCCTCCCATCAGCCGATTTTCATTATTGTTTCTAGGAATTTCGGTCTTCAGTTTGTTGCCCAAGCCTCCTTGTGGTCTCTGATTCTTATTGAGCGGTGGTCTTCCTCTCCATTTCACGGCTGAATAGTTAGCCTGGTGACTTGGAGTTGCTGTGGGAACCTAGCCTGCTGGGTCTGAGGTTGCCTCCACTATTGAGGTTGATTGCTCAGATTTCTCTATGTGAGCCGCTGGCACTCATACTTTTTATTTTCTATTTGGCGACATTCAATGCATACTGTGGATGTTGTAGGAGGGTCCCTTAGTAGTCCTTGTTGGTACCCTCAATGGTATGACTTCTTAGGGATAAATGTCGGGTTACTCCTCACGGGTCCTCTGGAGCTGGTACTTCCTTTCTTCTGGTTCCATGTCTTCCTGGAGTCTGCTTGGTCTGTCTCGGCCAACAAGGCTGCGCGTACTATATGGGAATAGGTAGGATGCTGCAAGCAGATCACCCTTGCTCGGATAGATGGCTCCAAGCCCCATTCGATCTTTTGCGCCTTAGATTCTTCGTCCGGTACGATGGTCGTGGCAAAACAGCTCAACTCCTCGAAACGGTTTACATACTGCGTCGTTGTCATTGTCCCTTGCTTAAGCTCCAAAAATTCTCAGATCTGCCATTGATGGAAAGGTGCTGGGAAATATTTCTCCAAAAACTTACTTTCAAACTGATCCCACGACAGATTTGCTACTTCCTGAGTGTTGGTGACCAGAGTCCACCAATAAACTGCTTCTCCTTCTAGCAGATGGGCAGTTAAGGCCACTCAGTTAGTCTCATCCTGGACTCTCATTGAGTTGAATAGTTTCTTGGCTACTCTCAGCCATTCCTCTGCCTCTCTCGATTCTACTCCCCCTCGAAACGTCGGGGCTCGCTGCCTTCCTAATTTTGACAGAAACCTCGATCACGTATATGTGGGCTGTTAATGCTGGCGACCAATTCTCGTAACACTTGAGCTAGTCTTGGTACCACATCGTCTGTGGGTCCATTTGCTTGTCGGTGATTAGGTCTTTTACCTGCCATTTTAGAATGAAAGAAAAAAAGTATTATAATCTGGGAGTTATTCTAGTTCTTAATTACTTGTTGTATTTGAGATTTTGTAAAGTTAGGTTGAAGTTTATAGGGCTTCTAGTAAAGATTTTGACATCAAAAGTTGGTATTTCATTTCAACTCATAGTCAGTACGAGTTTGTCAAGGTTCACACAGTACACACATCAACAAGTTAAAGGAAAAGAACAAAGCTACCGTGCTAATATCTAAGCGAACAAATGTGGATAAAAGTGGCGAACAATTGCTTCGCGTTCCTAAGTCGTCTCGGTGATGTTGTAGAAGCGCCACTGTACCTTAACATGCCAGACGTTAGTCGGCCCCATCTTATTGATTATGGCAGTCGGAGTCTCTCGGTACGTTTTGGGGTCGTCAAAGTTGATGGCCGAGTTTCTCGAATCGATGATTCCTCTGTCATCTGTTGGCCTCTGTTATAGCATCCATCTTATAGTCAACATGTCCCCCAGTCGTGCCTTAAATCTAGGAGGAAAGTCTAAGTGGTAGAGCTTTCGGCTACACTTTTCGACATGCGTAAGGGTCCCATGTATTGTGAAAAAGCTTATGGTTTCCTCCACATACACATGTGCTCCGAACAGATTCTAGCGTACACGCGATCCCCCACATAGAAGCCTTGGCACTCTGAGTGGCTGTAGTAGATGGCTGTATCTATATCCTCGTCTTCCTCGGACTCGAGCAGAGGTGCCTCAAACTAATCGTATGGGAAGTCAACTGTTACTTCTTCTTCTTCATCATCATCCTCGTCCTCCTCATCATCGGCATCAAAATCTTCCTCATTTAGTTCTTCATCTGCCTCCATCTCATCACCTTCGTCTCCTGGGTTGGCCTGCTACGCTAAAAGGAAGGCATCGATCGGTTCTTACTCCTCCACGGGTATCTCATCCGGGTCCTCTTTTGGATCTTCTGTGGGATCTGAGTCTTCAGGTTTCGGTGCTGCCCAAGGTTCCCCCGTTGGTTCTGCGTCGGACGCCATCCTAAGAAGAAAAGATAGAGAAAATCCTAAGATAAAGATTTTAAGTTGTTAAAATTTATAAGTGATAAATTATTAGTACAGACATTCTACAGAGTTTCTACACTACAGAACTCGTAATCTCCCATTTCTCAAGGCCTAAAGGTTCACTAAACCTAGGCTCTAATACCAACTGTGACGCTCCGTCCTTCGGGCATGTCAGGAAATACGTAACTATAAATAAGGAAAATATTTTAGCCGAGCGTTCATATTACATGTAATAATTATTGTATCATTAATGGTTCAGAGCTTGTTCAAAGTACTTAATGATTACAGTCATCCAGAAAAACTTAACAAAAGTTACATTATGTCAGTGCAAAACTGAACAAAAAGATCAAAAAGTAATTATCCTATGTCTTCAAGTGGCACCGTTGGGATCTGCGGGCTCCTGCCACTCTCCCTCTTCCCCAAAAGCTTCTTCTTCAACGAATCTGCCTTCTTCAAATTGTTCTTCTTATTCACTTGTGGCACGAATGACATGAGCCGGAGCCTAGAAGCAAATTTCCTAAATCGTTTAACAAACTCACAACAAAATATCCTATAATATATATCGAATAATACCCAATACAAATTTAAGAACAAGGAGATAGACAATTTATCATTTTCAACAGGGCAAGCACATATAGGAACAATTGTGCGAGTGTGTGATGCGGATGAATTCAATGCAGTAGCCCAACTCGACATACATTCCGAATAATATCATGAATTCCACGTCGAGAATTACAGAGTAGACTTGATGGCACATTGATCACCTAACCTATCCTCGCCTCGTTGCGAAAGGTAAACCCTCGCTATGGCTACATGCCTTAGCCGTTTTACGCAATGACAATGGTGTGGGGGCAGGCCTTTATCCAATTTTTACCCATCCTTATTCCAGGCCAACCGATCCCACATTAAGGACCAGGATGCTCGTTAGGCGTCAACCCAAAGTCTAAATCAAGCTAGTGACGAACCCATGGTGCCTAATCCCCCTTTTTATAATAAATAATCTCCCAATTTAATTTGAAGTATGGCAACCAAGAATGCCTTAGATCCATAACCACTGAAAGTGTGACATCCTGGTATCCCACATCGAAAAGGGAGAGGGAGTTCTTGGGCAATAAAGGAAAAATTTTGGACCCTTACATTTAACGAGGCCTTTTCCCAAGTGGTAGAGATCCTAGCAGAACTCCGTAGTTAAGCGTGCTTACACTGGAGCAATACAAGGATGGGTGACCCCCTGGGAAGAACAAAACCACGAGGACTTTGCCCAAAGTGGACAATATCGTTGCTATATGAAAGGTCAGGGTGTTATAGATGGTATCAAAGCCGACTCTCCTCACCTCCGAGTGTGGGCCCCTACTGTCTCACGTTACATGTGGGCGGGCTACTGGGTGGGCAGGTTGATAAGGACTGGCAGGCTACCAGAGCTGGCAGGCTACTGCACGAGGACGTACAGCCCTAAGAGGAGTGGATTATGATATTCTGGTATCCCACATCGAAAAGGGAGAGGGAGCTTCTGGGCTATAAAGAAAAGATCTTGGACCCTTATATTTAATGAGGCCTTTTCCCAAGTGATAGAGACCCTAGCAAAACTCCGCAGTTAAGCGTGCTTACGCTGGAGCAATGCAAGGATGGGTGACCCCCTAGAAAAAATAAAACCGTGAGGACTTTACCCAAAGCGGTCAATATCGTTGCTATGTAAAGGGTCGGGGTGTTACAGAAAGTACGATTTTCATGTCACCCAATCCACAATGAATGGTACGAAAGGAACTCCGATAACCTAAGATGATATATAAAAATGCTCATGATGTGCAATATGCTTCTCGTGTGCAATTAAGTATAGCATGACATTTAAACATGATGTGGCACATGGTACAACTTGTTAAAGTATCAAGTACAAGCATGCGAAGCATAACCATAATTTATGCGACATAGAATCAAACTATCGGCATGAGTTCACTTCATCAAATTTATCATTTTTGTATACCAATTACTTAAAAATTTAGGTTTTTAGTTTCACAAAAATGGGTAATAGTGGGCTCTATCAGTCACTGAAACATAACAGTAACTTTGAAAAATGTGTTGACCCATCAAGCATTCATATGTTAGGCTCATTTTTTGTGGACATTAAGATAAATATGTCATCTACAAGTTTTATGTTTTGACTCAAGCTCGATTCTCACTCTAACTTAGGGTTTTGGGTCTCCAACTCAGAGTGGTCTAGATCTGACACTCTGTGGAAAAAATGACTTATCTGGAGTTCTACCCAACAAAATCACTTCAACCAAATTTTTTATGATATATAACTAAAAAATCTAGATCTGAACATAAAAATCATGTTTAGATCATTTTTTTACAATTAGTTATGATATTTTAAAGTTTATGGTAGAAAGTAGGTAAGCCCAGAAAATCAGGTTACTTAGGGTTTTAATAGCTTAGCTCATGCGGTGTCTATTTTTGATGTGTTTTTCTTTGCATGCATGTTATAAACTCTATAAACCAAAACTTCAAAACATATTTAAGCCATAAAACTCAAAAATACAAACATGCAAGCACATGCAAAGCTTGATCATGCATAAATAGTCCATAAACTACCCCTACAACACCTTTTTGAGTTATTCCTTGTTTCTTATTTTTAGGGTTCATTATAGAGATGGATTGAAACTATTTTATGGGAGGATATCAGAAGGTTTTAGAAGATTTGCTTACCTTGTTGGATGATCAAATGGTTGTAGGAGAATAAGACTTAGCTCTAATGCCTCCTCATTGATCCTTTCCTCCTTCTTCTCTCTTTCCTCTTTCTTCTTCTCTCCTTCTTTGAAAATAGTTAGAAATTTTTGGTGGTCTCTCCTTCTCACCCTCTCAGCTAAAAATATGAAGGAGAATAGAAGGACTTCGTGTGTTTTTTATACAAAAATTGTAATGGAAGGGTAATTATTGCATAAATTTTAAATTTCAAAATTTCCTTGATTCTCATTGGTTGCATGGGGTGGTGGGTGTTATTTGAGAGATATATTTTCAGATTTTGTAGATGGGTTTTCAGCTGGGGTCTGTTTGGGAAGACGAAAAGCTGTTTTGCATTTAATTAGGATTTTAAAGTGTATTTTGGCACCATTTTGTGAAAGAAAATATATAAAATATAAAATATAAATTTTATGTATCTTTTAAGTATCTAAACCTACTAAAACCTATTATATTAATGTATTTATAATCAATTTAGTCTTCCCATGATTTATCATAATTTTGATAGCAATTAATCAAATTGCTGTAGGCTTTTAAGCTAAATTAAGCTAGTTTGATAAAAATTGACATTTTAACTTATTTATTGTGTAGAGACTTTAAATAATTATTTGTTTGCTTTTGTTGACCTATATTATTATATTATTATGTATATTAATTGTATAAAAAGTATTAGGTTAAAATAATGCTTAATTTATACAAAATTTTCTCATTTTTAACATTAAAAAGGTAAAAAGTAACTTTTTGAGCACATATCCCTAGGTGGCCGGCCATGCAAGGGCAATTTAGTCATTTTTGTTGTTATTTTGTCTTTTATTAATGAACTATATATAAATATCTAATTTTGGGTGTCCATGTGTTAAATTTTAAATTTTTAGAACTTTTTGCTATACTATGGGTAAAATGATCATTTTACCCTAATTATGAGAATTTTTAATTTTTAATTTTATATTTTATGTTATTTATTTAATTTAAGCTTTCCCGGGACTTTTCTGAGTTTTAGGGCTTTGCCTCTGAAGATTTGGTCTCTTTTAGGATTTTTTTTTGTAGTTAATTTGGGAAAGGGGAGACCCCAGGGTTTGCACCCTGGGGGTAAGTGGGGCAAAGTCAGCCCTGGCCAACGGAGCTGGGGCCATCACTTGTTTTTAGGATTTTCAGGTCAAATTTAGAGTTTTGGGGTACTTAGGGTATATCTCTTGTTCATGTAGCGACCTAGGTTCTCATTGTCTATCCATTGCTAATACTAAGGTTTGAACTAGGTTATTACAGATAGGGCCCCAGTTGTAACAACCCAGACTATAACTACCCATAGAGTGATCAAGTCTAAATCCTAGTATTAGCGACGGATAGATAATGAGAACTTAAGTCGCTGCATGAATAAGAGAAATCCTAATTAACCCGAAACTCTAATTTGACCCGAAAACCCAAAAAAGATCAAATACTCAGGGACAAAATCCTAATGCTTAGAAAAGTCTCATGACATCCTAAATTAAGTAAATAACATAAAATATAAAATTAAAAATAAAAAATTCTCATAATTAGGGTTAAATGACTATTTTGCCCATAGTACAGCAATTATTTTTTTTGATAATTCCCATAGTATAGTAAAAAGTCATAAAAACTCAAATTTTGACACATGGATACGTAAAATTAGATATTTATATATAATTAAATAATAAAATAAAAAATAACAACAAAAATAACAAAAATACCCTTCCATGGCCGGTTACCCAAGGATTGTGTCCAAAAAGTTACTTTTTACCTTTTTAAGCTTAAAAATGAGAAAAGTTATATAAATTAAGCATTATTATAACCTAAGACTTTTTATATAAGCAATATACATAATAATATAATAATATAGATCAACAAAAGCAAACACGTAATTATTTAAAGTCTCTACACAATAAATAAGTCAAAAGTCAATTCTTGTCAAACTAACTTAAATTGACTTAAAAGCCTATACCTATTTAATTAATTGCTATCAAAATTATGATAATTCATGAGAATACTAAATTAATTAAAAACACATTCATATAATAGATTTTAGTAGATTAAGATACCAAAAAGATACATAAAAGTAATAATTTATGCATTTTCGTGCACAAAATGGTACTAAAATACAATTTAAGTCCCAAAATTAATGCAAAGTCTGAATTTTTCTTCCCTAAACTGACCTAGCCGACTTCCCTTGCTGCAATATCAGATTTTGTAAGTCTCAAAAGACTATAGCCACCCCATGCAACCAATAAGAAAACTTAAAAATAAAAAATTTGCATAAAATGTCACAATTACTTTTATTATCCTTTTTCCTCATAAAAGATGATTTAAGCCCCCCATTTTCTTCTTCAAATTTCAGCAATAGGAGAGAGAGAGAGAGAGAGAGAGAGAGAGAGAGAGAGAGAGAGAGACCAAAATATTTAGTGTTCTTAGAGTTCTTCAAGAGTTTGAGAGACAAAGGGAGGAGAAAGAAGGAGAAGAAGTTAAGGAAGTGCAAGGAAGTTCTTTGAGAGCAAATCCACTAAGCATCCACCATTTTTAGATCTTCAAGACAAGTAAGTAAATCCCTAAACATTCTGTCATTCTCTCATAAAATAGCATTCAATCTATCTCTATAATCAATCCTAAGAATAAGAAATAAAGATTCACTAAAAAAAGGCATCGTAGGAGTACATCGTGGATTGTCTATTTAAGATCAAGTGTTGCATGTGCTTGCATGTGAGTGCTTTTGAGTTTTATGACTTGAATAGGTTCTGAAACTTTGGTTTATATGAATATATGACATGCATGCAAAAAAATACATTAAAATTAAACACAACATGAGCTAAGCTACCGAAACCCTAAATAAGGAAAATCACAAATTAGATTCAATGAGAGCATACCCCTTTGTGTGTTCGACGCTGGGTGCGATGCACCCACCACTGTCGACCGGCCAGCTGCTGTGGTCTCAACGCACCACTTCCTCAGGCGACATTATCGTTGCCGATACCCACCTCCACCGCTCACCTAAAACTCCGGCAACCCTCACCTTCTACCCCTAATCCTCGGTGTTTTCTGGTGATAAACTAGAATTGGGGGATTTACATGCAACAACCATAGCGGCATGTGCCTTGTCTCTTGCCATTGATTCTAATGAAGTTCGGATGAAGCAGAGGTCCAAATCAGATCTTCGAACAATCGATTCTTCTATTTACCGCCCTGTTCAAGGTTCACCCACCCCTAATAAGGTCTCAGGTATTTCGTCTTCTGTTCCTACCACTTTTAGTCCCTTCACATCCCTAGATTTGGGGCTGAAAGCCACTGTATCTTCACCCGATTACCCTACGGTTAAGGCCACTCACGTATCACAAAATCTCTCACATAGCCCCGCTCTTTTCAATTTTAGCCTTTCGTGTACGCGACAACAAGTGCTCCACATGGAAGGTGAAATTGAACCCAAATCCCACCTTCTCCAGGTTCGTGAAGATCATTCTAACAATAATATGGGCTATGATGTGGCTTTAATTGGGGATTCTACCTCCTCTGCATTTGGCTCCTTTGCGCAAGCTAAGGTCTCACACACCTGAGACCCTCATCCAAACCCAGGTAAACCTAAAAATTGGTCTTCTTTTTTCAAGGCTTAGGCCCCCTCAAAAGTAATGAAACTTGAGCAATTTCCTGAGATGCAATGTGGTCACGAAGTTGTAGTGGAATTGGATGAATCTGATGTTGACACTAACCCATGGACAATTGTCTCATTGGTTTCTTCCTAGATGGAAAAATTCCATATAATCTCCTGTGTGCTACAACGAGGACCGTGTGGCAAGAATATGCACCTGAATCGATTAAACAGATAGGTTCATGTTTTTTCTTTGAGTTCAAAGATGAATCCACCAAGCAAAAAATTTTGGAAGGAGGTCCTTATTTCTTCTCCAAGAGATATTTGGTTTTGATAGAATGAAAGCGAATGTTGGTTCCCTCTACAACGCACCCATCTTCCATCCCAACGTGGGTTAAACTTTACAAACTCCCGTTGGAATGTTGGACTGCCTCAGGTTTTAGCAGGATTGCCAGTACCATTGGCAGACCTAGACATGTTGATCAAGCCACAACAACCATGAAGAGGTTAGACTATGCAAGGGTGTGTATTGAAATTTCAACTGGGCATGAATTCCCGTCTAAGGTGATAGTGAAGCTCAATGGTGATGTGGTCGCTTTTCGGGTGGAGTACCAGTGGATCCCTCCCACATGCTCAGCTTGTAAAGTGTTTGGCCACAAATGTAATCCTAATCCTTCTCCCACTGAAGGGGAGCAAGCTACTAGAGCTGAGAGTAGAGTGTTAGAAGCTCTGAATAATGGGGGTAATGTTACCCTGGGAATATATTCCAAAGTGAAGAACCCTACTGCTGTTTGTGACCCCATACCCAGTCCTGAGCTTAGTAATAGCAAGGACGTTCCCTTGGAGCGGCAACAGGTATGGACTCGGGTGGGTAAAGGGCAGGAGGATGCTTTGGTGTCTTGTGCAGATGGGTTAAGCAAGGCAAGGGAGAATTCTATAGATGTGGATGAGATGTTTGAGGTTGATGCGTCTTATGTGGGGTTATCAATGTTAGCAGATGTGGGTGTTAGGAAGCAAAACGGTTCATGGAGTTCTTCTCTCAAATTCCTTCTGAGCACTCTTGGATGACGCTGATGAAGATTTGACCTCTACCGTAAAGTAAAAGCTCGAAATGAAAGATGTAATGGCAAAAAGAAAAAGAAATGGTCCCTTAGTTGTCCTTTGAACTGGTATTCCTTACCCCAATAATTGGGTTCTGGGTTGGTTGGGCTTTTTGTTGTTAGTAGACTGAATTGTTTCTGCGAGGTTTGGCGGTGCTGTTTTCTGCTGGTTTTGTTGCTTCTTATCCATGCGGGTTGTGCATGGAAAGTTGCCCCCGCTGTCAAGCGGGGGTTTTGTGGGTTAGATTGTTATTGTTATTTTCGTGTTATGTTTGGTTAGTGATGTAGCCTCTTGGGGTATGCCCCTTGGAATCTTGTATATTTTTTTTCCTTTTATGTTACATTTAATTACCCAAAAAAAAATCCTAAATAACCTAATTTTTTAGGCATACCAACATTCTGCCACGAACTTTGAATCACCATAACTAATTGTAACAAAAATGATCTAAATGTGGTTTTTATGTCCAGGCCTATCTTCTTAAGTTCTCGTTCATACAAAATTAGTTTGAAGTAATTTCGTTGGTTAAAACTCCAGATATACCATTTTTACCAAAGAGTGCCAGATTTTGACCATTCTGAGTGGCAGACCTAAAAATCCTAAGTTAGAATGAGAACCGAGCTTGGATCAAAACATAAAACTTGTAGATAACACATTTAGCTTGCTGTCCACCAAAAATGAGCTAAAAATATGAAGTCTTGATAGGTCAAACCCTTCCCAAAGTCACTATAGTGTTTTAGTGATTGTTTGAGCTCTCTGTCACACATTTTTATGGGACAAAAAATCTAAGTTTTTAATGACCAAATCCAAAAGTGATTTTCATGAAAAATGTAGCTAAAATATGAAACTTGTAGAGAACATCTTAGATGAAAACCTCCCCAAAAATTAAACCCATAGCCCTTGTTTTGATACCCTAAAATCGTGGCCAACAGAGGCCTAAATTCTACACTTTTCTCTATAAAGTGCAGAATGGTTTTCACTTAATTAAAATAAATGACCTTTTACCCTAGGATTTGACCTTAGTGTTAAACATGAAAGTTGTAGAAAGTATTTTTATCTATTTTTTGTTCAAAAATCAGAAATTAAATCCAGGTCTAGGTACCTAAAAACACAATTGTAATTTTAAACTTGACGATTAAACATTTACCTAAATTTAGCTAAGTATATGAGTGGCATGTTATTTTATGGAACTTGAACATATGGACTTTAAATGACTTATGTGAGTGATTGGTGAATGAAATTAACAATTTGATGATTAGAAACCATGTCGATAGGTTCGATCCATGTCACAGAAATTATAGCTTATGCCTCGTTTACTTGTACTTTATGCTTTAGTGAGTTGTACCTTGTGCTATATCATGTTTATATGCCATGCTATAATTAATTGTACACGAGAAGCATATCACACACCCTGAGCATTGTTACACTTACATCTTGATTTATCGAAGTCCTTCTTGTACCTATCATTGTGGGTTGGGTTATGTAAAAATTTTTTTTTCTGTGGTTTTGAACCTTGGGCGTCCCTAGTCGGCAATATTGAAAATGAATTGGGAGATTGCTTATTATAAAAAGGGATTAGGCACCATGGGTTTGTCACTAGCCTTTTTAATTAGATTTTGGGTTGACGCCTAATGAGTATCCTTATCCTTAATGTGGGATCGGTTGGCCCGGATAAGGATGGACAAAACTGGTTGGCCCGCCCTCACGCCGTTGCCATTAAGTAAAACGGCTGAGGCATGTAGCCTGGGGCAAGCGTTTACCTTTCGCAATGAGGCAAGGATAGGTTCGGTGATTAAATTCCCATCAAGTATACTCTGAAATTCCTGGCGTGAAATTCATGTTATGGTTCTAGATGTATGTTGGGTTGGGCAACTGCATTGCATTCATATGCATCACACACTTGCACAATTGTTCTTATATATGCTTTTTTTGAGTAATTAATTGTAACATAAAAAAATAAAAAAATATAAGTTTTCAAGGGGCATACCCCAGGTAATTACATGAGTAACCAGTAGGAAAAAAACCTCCTACAACAAAGAGAACCCAACCCCCCGCCGTAACGACGAGGGACCTAACAAAAGACTATATTTCACGCATGACCCGCATGGATAGGAAGTGCCAACATATACAACACTCTTACACAACCTAAGAAAACCAACCCTCGCATGACAGCAAGGGAAACTTCCTAATAAAACAAAAACCATGCACAACCAGCATGGATAGGAAAGCACCAGCATATAAAAAAAGGATAGGACCAATAACACCTGCCAAAAAACTAGTAAACTCCTAATCCCTGCTGAAGAGTAGCCCCTGCAAAGAGTAAAAGTGATGTGAACCCACAAGGATTTGAATTCCCTTGAACCCACAAACAATTTGAACTAAACCCAAGAACGTCAAAATCAAGTCAAGGAACAAA
>JAUMHN010398508.1:0-16254 GCA_032360265.1 Heliamphora ciliata
ACAAAAATTTTTAAACTCTTTATTTTTAAATTCTCCTCCTCTATCACTACAGATGTGTAAAATTGAATAACCCTTTTTATTTTGAAGCTTTCTACAAAGTTTGGCAAATACAAAATATACTTCATCTTTTGATGCAAGAAATAAAACCCAAATATACCTTGAAAAATCATCAACTATAACAAAATCGTATACTTTTCCACTAAGATTTTGAACTTTTATAGGACTAAATAAATCAAGATGGAGTAATTGTAGTGGCCTATTTGCAGAAATTTTTAATTTCTTTTTGAAATTCGTTTTGGATTGCTTACCAAATCGACAAGCATCACAAATTTTTTTTTAATAAATTTAGTTTTGGCCAAGTCTTTTTTGACAAGTTTAGATATGAGATCCATGCCAGCATGACCTAGCTTTTTATGCCATAACCAACTTATTTCATTTACAGCCGAAAAGTATTTCACATTTTGATAAACTAATTTATCAAAATTTATGGTATAAATATTTTCAAATCGATTTGCAACAAATCAGACTTTATGATCTTTCTTATCTTCAACAATACAAGTATCATGTTTAAATGTTACACTATATCATTTATCACATAATTGACTTATGCTTAGGAGGTTATACTTTAGACCATGAACAAGTAAGACATTATCAATATGAAGAGAAGATTCTTTACCAACCTTACCTTCACCGATAATTTTACATTTACCATTGTCTCTAAAGGTTACATAGCCTCCATCTTTAGGTTTTAAGCTCAAGAATTTTTTTTTGTCTCCCGTCATATGCATTGAACATCCACTATCCATGTACCATTTTTCTTTAGAGGAGGTGGACTTCAAGCATATCTACAAAACAAATTAGGTAATTTTCTTTGATACCTAAATCTTTTTGGGTCCTTTAGGATTAGTATCTTTAATTCTTCAAACTAATTTTGTGACACCATTCTTTCTTTTCAATGGACAAAAAAATTTAATATGTCAATTTTTCTTACATAGAAAACAAATTGTATATTCATAAATGTTTCTTGAAAATGAGACTTGAAAATCCCTGAATTCTTTCACAAAATAACTTTTCGAGTTTTTCTTGTTACTTATTTCTCTATTATAACCAATACCCACTTTATTCAAGGACATTCTTTGAGCTCTCAAAAGTTTTTCAAATTTTTCTTTTCCATTTTGGAATAGTCATCTACTTTCTTTTTCAAATCACAAGAAATATTATTTTCAAGAGCTTTTTCTTTCAAGGTTTTTAGTTCTTTTCTCAACAATTCATTTTTCTTTTCTAATTGAGAAATCTCATTTTCAGAAAATTTTTTCACTCTATCAAATTTAATTTTATAAACAAGTTTTTCTATTTCTAAAGACTCAACTTGCAAATCACGATCTTTTTGAATAGTTGAAAGGGATTTCTTTAAATCATTCAACACTTTGGATTGATTTTCAATTTCCTTAGTAAGTTTCTCATTTTTTTTTCACATTTATATTTTTCTTTCCCAATTTCTAAAATCTTTTATGCAAGTTATATAATTCATCTTTAAGTTCTTCATAAGATGGCATAGATTCATAAGTGCTAGATTCATTACAAGAGCTAGATTCAGGTAAATTATAATTGGGATGAGAATTTACCTCCTCATCCATGCTAGCCATTAAGCAAAAATTTGCTATTTCTTCATTGCTAGAACTCTCACTAGACTCGTTTGAGTCTATGTCATTCCATGTTGTAGTTTTTATGGCCTTCTTTTTCTTTTTTAGATCATTTTTAAGTAAAGGACATTCTGACTTGATGTGTCCTAATTTCTTGCAATTGTGACAAGTAAGAGGATTTTTCCTGTAATCTATCTTGCTTGAATCATCCTTATCAAATCTCATGCTATGAAATTTTCTTGCAAATCTTTTATCTCTTTTGAAAAACTTTTCGAATCTTCTAGTAATGAGAGCCATATCATCATCATCAAGCTCTTCATTTTCTTCGTCACTAGAATTTTCTTTTGAAGCTTTTAGAGCAATAAATTTCTTCAATTTGTTTTGCTCGTTGACTCTATATTTGATCTTGAGTTCATACGTCAAGAGAGATCCAATGAGTTCATCCAACGTTATTACTCTTTGATTTCTTGCATTCGAAATAGCCGTCGCCTTAGCTTAAAAAATGGATGGTAAGGTCTTGAGTACTTTCCTTAACAATTCATAAGATTAATAAGTTTTTCCAAGAGCATTGAGAGAATTTATGATCGATATGAGTAAAGCGAGTATACATACTAGAAATGGTTTTATCATAACTCATTTTAAATTCTTCATACTCACTAATTAACCTATCGATTCTAGAGTCTTTAACATCTTGTGTACTTTCATATTTAATTTCTAATTTTTTTCATATTTCTTTTGCACTCTTACATGACATAATATGATTATACTCATTAGTATCAAGAGCATAATACAAAGCATTCATACCACACTATAATTTATTTAAAGTAATTTTATATCAATTTTATTCATTTCTTCTTCAAATTTTGGAACCTCTTTCCTTCAACGATTTTAGTAGAAATAAAGTCACATTGGATAATTACTCTCCAAGCTCTCTAATCCATTGTTTGGATGAAAATTCTCATCCTTTGTTTTCAAAAGGTGTAATTAACACCACAAAAGATTGGAGGTCATGTAAAGGATTGAGTCTCTCCAAAAGGGGATTCACCAATACTTGCCATAGATCTTTTTACAAAAACGTGTTAGGTAAAAATGTGAGCTAAGCTCTAATACCAATTGTGAGTATAATGTAATCCCAAGAGGGGGGTGAATTGGATATTTTAAAATTTTTTATGAAATATTTAATTCAATGCATACAATATATTTTCACTTGATTTTATTGGATGAGCAAAAATTTAGTCAAATGTAAATATAAAGAGTTTAAAGTATAGAGAAAATAAAACTGAGATTTTTACAAGGTTTGGCGCACCGGCCTATGTCTTTGCCTCAAGCAACCTGCTTTGAGAATTTTCACTAATCTCCCCTTCTAGGCGGAGATGCCTCTCTCCTTCACAAGGCGGAGAAGCTTTTACACTAAGAGCTCACGAGCTCTTAAACCCAAGTGAATCCCCTCACTTGAACAAAGTTATAACCAAGCCTTAACAATTATTTAATGATGAAAATGTACAAAAGTAGGCTCTTTTAATGAGCAAATGAGTACAACACTAATAGCACGCTAATTCACTATCAAGAAATATATCAAATGAAGCTCAAAAAGAATTTCTACGTGTTTCTTTCAAATATGAACAATAGCATGAGATTTGAATGCACAAGAATGAGTAATGAGAGAGTATGAGATTAGAGAACTTTTTAGATGCTTTTGAGTTTTGATAATGGGGTCTTTTTATAGGCAAAAATTCAAGCTAGCCGTTGTAGGAAAAAAGATATTTTAATAGTTCAAGTCAAACTGGTCGTTATAAAGTCAAATTTGACTTTCTGAACAAGTCAGTCGACTGATATGGCTTGGTCAGTCGACTGATGTGCCAATTTTAAGCAACCCCAAAATTTCAGTAGCTTTTCAATCGACTGAGGGCTTCCTTTCAGTTGACTAAACCTCAAAAGGTTCAACTCAGTCAACTAAAATAATTGATTCAGTTGACTGAATCATGATGGCTCAGCATTTTCAAATTCTAATAGGTTTTCAGTTTACTGATCTTAATGATCTAGTCGACTGAACCATATTTGTTCAGTTTTTAACCCTTTTAGTTGACTGAATATGTCCATTAGTTGACTGAGTTGAAAGAAAATATGATTTTTATGAATTTTTGTATCTTCAAGTCACAAATTAAACTTGTTGAAATGATTTTCAATTTAAACTCAAGTTTAGTTACTTCACGAAACATTTCAAATGACTTTAAATTTATTTGATAAAATGTTTCTTAATTTAAAATCAGCTTAGATTGCTACAAAAATATTTTATCCTTTGGAAAAATAATATGCATGAGACCTATAGTCCAATTTTGATTTTCTATGAGCTTCAAAAGATATATTTAAGAATAGTGAACTTACATTGATCCTATTTGCAATACAATTGAAAAACTTAAACTTAGTCTTTAATTTTAGACTTCTCTTTGCTCCAAAAGCTTGTTGCCAAAATGATTTTAACTTAAATGCTTCATGGCTTTCAATTATTGTGCTTGAAATGAATTCTTAAAAATATTCTCAATTTGCACAATTAAATATCTTGATTTGTTATCATCAAAATGGTTGTTGAAACCTTGCTTAGGCGAACAATCTCTCCCTTTTTGATGATGATAAAACAAATAGCAAAATAATGTAAAAAAGCTATTAATGCTCCCCCTTACAATAAGCATGTATGAATAAGCATGTTTGAGAGTTTGAATAACACCCCCTCACAATATGTGTAGTTGCATCATTTAAGTTCAAAAACTTATTTTATCGTGAAATAGCATATAATTGAAGAGTTAACAGTTTTGAGTTCATTTTTAAGAGCAATGTATGCAATTTGCATTCTTATTCAATAACCATGGATATCAAAATATCATTCGCATTCATTCATTCAATATCTAAAAATGATGAGTCATGCATTCAAAGTTTAAACATCCAAAGCATGCATACATATATCCAAAAAGTTATACATCCACTAACCAAAAGTTTTTAAACTTAATCTAAACCCAAAGTCTTAAGCTCACTATTTTTCTTTTGCCATATGTGTCACGCCCCAAACTCTAGGGTCACGTGAAATTCCACCAAACACCGTTTATGAAAATAAGATTTGCAGTTGGAAAATCATCAACTTAAAAATGTACAACATTTGGATAAAAGATTCCCAAAGTTCAGTTCTCATAAACAGTAAACATGCATTCTCATACATGAATAAGTATATCGCCTCAAGGCGTACAAAACTCGCCTTCTGAAACAGGTATCACATGTAAAAGTACATGTCACAAAAATAGGAAAAACTATGGCAAGTCTTCCATCACCACTGCATTTAGGTCAACTCCACATGCTTACCTGAAAATAATTTTACAGCAGAATTCCACACCGTGAGCCGAAACCCAATAGAAACAGACTACATAAAGCTGTAAAGCAGGTTATGCAATCATAAGCACATATGCTCAACCACAAGAGCTAAAAGGTTTTTTTCTCAAAAACTATCAGTTTTTTATTCTCGAAACTATGCATATCATCCTGACAAATATCATGCCATAGTTAAGAAAAAGAAGTAAAAATGCAGTATTCTCCACTCGGGTCACACAGTCGAGGAGAATAGATAAAATGTAATCCTATGTACCAACTCTACCACACAGACAAAGGTAACAACTATAGACTCCTGTCCATTATCTTAGTCACCACTTAAGGCCTGCTCGGTAATGTCAAGTTCTATACGAAGTCACGACAACGTAAGCAACGCATTTACGGAGGCAACCGACTTAGTTTACGAGTTCACAACCCGAGGGCCCTAAGCACCCACCAACCACTTAGTTTACGGGTTCACAACTCGAGGGCACTAAGCACCCACCAACCTCGTTTACGGAGATTAATCCGAAGGCACGTAGGGATCTACTCTGCGCACGTTTCTGAACTTTTACCGTGAAGCAATAGAAGCCCAACTCAACACACCCACTGCCACGGTACATCTAAGAGAAACATTTCAAAACCATTCACAAAATAATTTATACAACACATGTATAAAATGAGATCCAATCCATCAACCATGAAGATCAAACAAAACATGTAAAAGTATGATTTCCATCAAAACGTTTTAGAAGTTGAAACACAACCTCACAGGCTAGCTCCAAACTTTCAATAAAACACATTTTTCGCAACAACCGAACCTTTTTCCCAAAAGGAACCCAACCAATTACCTCAAAAGATCACCAAACCATCCAAACCATAACTCAGACCTTCAGTCGATTGGGCCCAACCCACCAGTCGATTGAAAACACACTGGAAAGCAAGAAAAGCCCAACAGAAGAAATCTAGTCGACTGACCCACTGGTCCAGTTGACTGGGCACAAAACAGAAAGAATCCAGTCGACTGACCCTTCTAGTCCAGTCGACTGAGAGGTTCAAATCAAGATCCAGTTGACTGACCACCATGGTCCAGTCGACTGGGTAACCCAGGAAAATGAATTTTTTGTTACGATTTTGCCCTCCAAACCTCAAATCAAGCCTCCAAACAACCTTTAAACACCCTCGAACACTCACAGGTCCAAACCCCACACCAAAACCTCGAAAGAAAACTCTCAAAACACACATCCATCCACCGAAACGATGAAAAACGATTTTTAAACCAAAAATCCAATTTAAACGTAAATCACCTTTCATGCATTTCTAAACGGTAGATATGCATAAGATTACACGTAACACCCTTTAACAACTTAACAGTCTAGGATCCTACCTCGGTGAGTTGAAAACTCGATGTCTCGATCCACGTGCAAAATCGAGTTTTGTCGGAATGAAATTTTGTCCAGATGGATGCGTAGACCACAATGCCAACAATAAGGATCGGCTATTGGACCGTCAAAAACCAAGCCCCGGACTCCCGAAAAGTTAGAGAGAAGGTAGAGAGAAAAAAGAGGAACTTAGGGAGTAAGTTTTGAAAATATCTTTTGAAAATATCTAACTCTAGAGATTTATAGGCCTCCAAAATATTTTTTTTTATTTTTAAAATTCGAACCGTAACTCCCAACAACCCCGGGAACCAACCCAGCATGGATATTTAAACTCAAACATGCACCAAAACATATATAAACACGAATAAATACATCGAATATATATATAACTCAAAAGAAACAGAACATGGTCTCACAATATGCTTCTCCCTTTTTTGTCATGATCAAAAAGCCATAGAGCCAAAGGAGTCATCATCATTGGTATCCTCGTTATCGGTGGCCTCATCATCACCTCTATTGGTGCCACACCACCAGTATCATCATCGTGGCCAGCATCTTGGGAAGAGAGGGGAGAAGGTGGAATACCTAGAGCATCTTCTATGCGAGTGAGGCATTTGTGTACTTTCTTGAATTCTCCTTTGATTTTTTTGGTAAAAGATTTCACCAAATTCTTTAGAAAAGACTATGTGGAGTTATCTAGAGGTGGATCAACCGGAGTAGGAGCTACAATAGCCACTAGAGAAAGTGCATCGGCCTCTTCTTCATCGTTGTCTTCCCCTTTACTTTCTCCAACTACAGGAGAGGCATCACGTTCTTGTCCAAATTTTGAATGCCAACCCTCGTCTTGCAAACGATATCCCATGAGTTTAAGAGATTTTGCATTTAGGAAATCAATGGATTTAGGAAGAGTAAAAGTTGATGAAAAAGGAGAGAAACCAAATGACTCGAAGAGAGGAGTAAGATAAGCACCATAAGGGAGAGTGTGGTGCTTAGAGCTCTCTCGGGCAAGCATCCATGTACAGATGAAAAATGAAAGATCAAGGCGCTTGCTGGTGTAGATACATCACATAATGAAGCAGTCAAGATAGGAGATGTAAATGCGAAAGCTACTACATGGGAGAATATTATATGTAATAATGAGATGGATGATTTTTGCTTCAAGTTTTAATTGAGAGTATTTTAGGGTGAGAGCAAAGTTTACTACACGTTCATTCAGAACCATGGGAAAACATTTAAGGAGTAAACTCTTAGTCCATAATCCAATTTGATGAAGGTCTAGGACAAGTGAAATCACCCCGACCAAGATCGAAAATATTAGCAATATCTTTATCAGTGAAACGGTATGTTTTGCCAAAAAATTATGTAGCAAGATGAGTATATGAATCATTAGGGTTAGATTTGGTCTCTTTAATAAGATTGGCGTAAAATAATCGAATATGTTGAGGATATATGCTCTCAGGTTCATAAAAAATATAAACACCCCAACCCATTTGAGCAAAGAGATGACATATATTAGGCAAATAAAGATCTATAAAGTCCATGTCGAAAAACTTACCAAAAATCGATTCTATGGATGAAAGATGATATGTGTAAAGATCCTTAGCCCTAGAGGAAGAGAAAAGATTCTCATTCGACTCCGAAGAGTTGGAATGGGCAATACCCTAGCACTTCCTCCTTTAGTTCTAGGCGGCATGGTGAGAATCAAGAATTTAGAATGAGGATTTAATGATAATGAGAAGAGGTATGAAGGATAATCAAGTAGGAGGAGTGTTGGAGGAGTAGGGTTTGAGAAGAAATATGTTGTATGTAGAGAAAAAGAGAGAAACTGAGAGTTCAAATGAGAGAAATTGAGAGCTGAAATAAATTTTAGTCGACTAGGGTTTTAAATCCCGAACATTCAGTCGACTGAAGTGGGCAGCTCAGTCAACTGAATTGCCTGAGAAAAGGTTCAGTCGATTAATCACAAGGGCTCAGTCGACTAATCTGCAAATTTGGGGAAACCTTGAATTCCAATAGCCATTCAGTCGACTGGATGAGATATTTCAGTCAACTGACTTTCCTTTATTTGATTTCATAGTTTAATTTGTTTCACACAACTTCTCGATTATGCAATAGGCCCAATTCATTAAGTAGTTTTGTGAAAATATCAACCCATTGTTCATTTATGCACACGAATTCAAGATAAATGTCACTTTTTTGCACATGATCATGAAGAAAGTGGTGTCTTATCTCGATATGTTTAGTTCGTGAATGTAAGATAGAATTTTTTGAGATATTAAATGCATTTTTATTATCACATTTAATAGGAACAATATGATAGATTAATTTAAAATTGTGAAGTTGTTGTTTCATGTATAAAACTTGTGCACAACAACTACCGGCGGCAATATATTCGGCTTCAGCGGTTGATAAGGCTATGGAGTTTTTGTTTCTTGGAGAACCAAGAAACAAGTGACTTTCCTAAGGAATGACAAGTATCACTAGTGCTTTTGCGATCGATTTTGCACCTAACAAAATCCGCATCAGAATAACTAACAATTTTTTAAGAAAGTAAATTTTGAATACCATAACCCTATGTCTATTGTACCAATTAAATATCTCAAAATTTTTTTGACCGTAATTAGGTGTGAGTCTTTTAGACATACTTGAAATCTAGCACACATACACATACTAAACAATATATCCAGTCTACTAGAGATTAAATATAAAAGGTTACCAATCATACCTCAGTAGAGCTTAGTGTCTACGGGTTTTTCTTATTCGTCGATGTCAAGCTTTGTTGATGGACTCATGGATGTTTCCAAAAATTTTCCATCTTCCATGTTGAATCATTTGAGCAAGTCCCTTATGTATTTTGATTGGCTTACAAACGTTCCATTTTTGGCTTGTTTGATTTGAAGTCCAAAGAAGAATGTGAGTTCGACTATCATACTCATTTTGAATTCCTTTTGCATACATAATGAGAACTCCTTGCACAAACTTTCGTTAGTAGCACAAAATATAATATCATCAACATATATTTGAATAATGAGCTTATCCTCATGGTTTGTTTTTATAAAAAGCGATGTGTCAATTTTGCCTCTTATAAAGCCATTTTCTAGTAGGAAACCGCTTAATCTTTCATACCAAGTTTTAGGTGCTTGCTTTAAACAATACAATGCTTTGGATAATTTGAAAACATGATTTTGATAATGATAGTTTCCAAAACCCGGCGACTGTTCAACATAAACTTCTTCATTCATAAAGCCATTCAAAAGAGCACTTTTTACATTCATTTGATAGAATTTGAAATTCTTATAGGATGCATATGCAAGCAAAATGCGTATGGCTTTCATCCTAACTACGGGTGCACAGGTTTCATCTAAATCATTCATTCTTCTTGATTATAGCCTTGTGCAACTAGCCTAACCTTGTTACGTACAACAATGCCTTTTGCATCCTTTTTATTTCTATAAATCCATTTGGTTCCAATTATGGTATGGTCTCTAGGTCTAGGAACTAAGTTCCACACTTTATTTCTTTCGGATTGATTAAGTTCTTATTGCATTGCCATTATCCAATAATCATCTTCTAATGCATCATTTATATTCTTTAGTTCTTCTTGAGATAAAAAATCAAGATGATTACTAATATTTTTGTAAGAAAATCAAGTAGTTACCCCTTATGATGGTTCACTAATAATTTGATCTAAATGGTGATCTTTTATAATCTTTCATTCTTTTGGCAACACTTCAAGTTCCTTTCGATCTTGATCATCGATATGAACTTCGATGCTTTTTTCCTTATCTTCTTCGATTTGCAAATCCTCTAAGCCTTTGCTAATTTTTACGTCATCATCATTATAAAACTTGAAAGAGAAATGATTAGCTTCATCAAAACTAACATGAATGGATTCAACTAAAGTCATTGTTCTTTTGTTATAAAATCTATTAAGTTTTAATATTAGTTGCATAACCAAAAAATATACCTTCATCTGATTTGGAATAGAATTTGTCTAAATCATCTTTTTCATTCAAGACAAAACATTTGTAACCGAAAACATGAAAATACGAAATGTTGGGCTTTCTTCCATTCCATAGTTCATAAGAAGTTTTTTTAAGATGAGGTCTTATGTAAACTCGATTCATTACATAACAAGCGGTGTTGACCGCTTCGGCCTAAAAATATTTAGGCAACTTGTGCTCATTTAACATAGTACGAGTCTATCTTTTGTAATGAACGATTTTTTCTCTCTACAATTCTATTTTGTTGAGGAGTTCGAGAAGCTGAAAAATCATCAGAAATACCATTTTGATCACAAAAATTTTCAACCTCTTTATTTTTAAATTCTCCATTCTATCATTACGGATGTGTAAGATTGAATAGCCCTTTTCATTTTAAAGCTTTCTACAAAGTTTGGCAAATACAAGATATACTTCATCTTTGGATATAATAAATAAAACCCAAGTATACCTTGAAAAATCATCAACTATAATAAAATCGTATACTTTTTTACTAAGATTTTAAACTTTCATAAGACCAAATAAATCAAGATGAAGTAATTGTAGTGGCCTACTTGTACAAATTTCTAGTTTCTTTTTTAAACTTGTTTTGACTTGCTTATTAAATTGGCAAGCATCACAAACTTTGTCTTTAATAAATTTAGTTTTGGGCAAGTCTTTTATAAAGTCTTTCTTAACAAGTTTAGATAAGACATCCATACTAGCATGACCTAACCTCTTATGCCATAACCAACTTATTTCATTTAGTGTCGAAAAATATTTCACATTTTAAGAATCTAATTTATCAAAATTTATGGTATAAACATTTTCAAATCGATTTGCAATAAATAAAACTTTATAATCATCATTATCTTCAACAATACAAGTATCATACTTAAATGTTACACTATATCCTTTATCACATAATTGATTTATGCTTAGGAGGTTATACTTTAGACCATCAACAAGTAAGATATTACCAATATGAAGAGAAGATTCTTTACCAATCTTACCTTCACCGATGATTTTGCCTTGACCATTATCTCCAAAGGTTACATAGCCTCCATATTTAGGTTTTAAGCTCAAGAATTTTTTTTTGTCTCCCGTCATGTGTCTTAAACATTCACTATCTATGTATCATTTTTCTTTAGAAGAGGTGGACTTCAAGCATATCTACAAAACAAATTAGGTGATTTTCTTTGGTACCCAAATCTTTTTGGGTCCTTTAAGATTAGTGTTTTTAATTTTCCAAACTAATTTTGTGACACCATTCTTTCTTTTCAATGGACAATCAAATTTAATATGTCCATTTCTCTTGCATAGAAAACAAGTTGTATGTTCATAAATGTTTCTTAAAGATGAGACTTGAAAATCCCTAAATTCTTTCACAAAATAACTTTTCGAGTTTTGCTTGTTGCTTATTTCTCCATTGTAACCAATACCCTCTTTATTCAAGGACATTCTTTGAGCTCCCAAAAGTTTTTCAAAGTTTTCTTTTCTATTTGTAAACTTGTAAATAATTTTGGAATAGTCATCTACTTTCTTTTTCAAATCACAAGAAATATTATTTTCAAGAGCTTTTCTTTCAAGGTTTTAAGTTCTTTTCTCAACAATTCATTTTTCTTTTCTGATTGAGAAATCTCATTTTCGAGAATTTTTGTCACTTTATTAAATTTAACTTTATAAACAAGTTTTTCTTTTTTCAAAGACTCAACTTGCTAATCATGATCTTTTTGAATAGTTGAAAATGATTCATTTAAATCGTTCAACACTTTGGAATGATTTTCAATTTCATTAGAAAGTTTTTATTTTCTTTATTCACATTTATATTTTTCTTTTTCAATTTCAAGAATCTTTTATGTAAGTTATATAATTCATTTTTAAATTCTTCATAAGATGGTATAGATTCATAAGTATTAGAATCATTACAAGAGCAAGATTCAAGTAAATTAGAATTCGGTGAGAATTTATCTCCTCATCCATGCTAGCCATCAAGCAAAAATTTGCTATTTCTTCATCGCTAGAACTCTCACTAGACTCGCTCAAGTCCGTGTCATCCCATGTTGTAGTTTTCATGGCCTACTTTTTCTTTTTTAGATCCTTTTTAAGTAAAAGACATTTTGCCTTGATGTGTCCCAATTTATTGCAATTGTAACAAGTAAGTGGATCTTTTTTGTAATCTCTCTTGCTTGAATCACCCTTCTCAAATCTCGTGCCATAAAATTTTCTTGTAAATCTTTTATCTCTTTTGAAGAACTTTTTGAGTCTTTTAGTAATGAGAGCCATATCATCATCATCATCAAGCTCTTCATTTCCTTCGTCACTAGAACTTTCTTTTGAAGCTTTTAGAACAATAGATTTCTTCGTTTTGTTTTGCTCGTTGACTTTATCTTTGATTTTGAGTTCATACATCAAGAGAGATCCAATGAGTTCATCCAACGCCATTACTCTTAGATTTCTTATTTTCGAAATAGCCATCACCTTACCTTCCCAAATGGACGGCAAGGCCTTAAGTACTTTCCTTAATAATTCATAAGATTGGTAAGTTTTTTCAAGAGTATTAAGAGAATTTATAATATGAGTAAAGTGAGTATACATACTAGAAATGGTTTCATCATCACCAATTTTAAATCTTTCATATTCACTAACTAACCTATAAATTCTGGAGTTTTTAACATCTTGTGTACCTTCATATGTAATTTTTATTTTTTTTCATATTTCTTTAGCACTCTTACATGACATAATACGATTATACTCGTTAGCATCAAGAGCACAATACAAAGCATTCATAGCGCTAAATTTTATTTGAAGTTATTTCATATCAATTTCATTCATTTCTTCTTCAAATTTTGGAACCTCTTTTCCGTCAACGGTTTTAATAGGAATAAAGTCACCTTGGACAATCACTCTCTAAGCTCTCCAATACATTATTTGGATGAAAATTCTTATTCTTTGTTTCCAAAAGGTGTAATTAACACCACAAAAGATTGGAGGTCTTGTAGACGATTGACCCTCTCCAAAAGGGGATTCACCAATACTAGCCATAGATCTTTTCGCAAAAACTTGTTAGGTAAAAATGTGATCTAAGCTCTAATACCAATTGTGAATGTATTGTGTTCCCAAGAGGGGGTGAATTAGATATTTAAAAATTTTCTTATGAAATATTCAATTAATTGCATACAACATATTTTCACTTGATTTTATTGGATGAGCAAAAATTCGATCAAATGTAAATATAAAGAGTTTGAAGGATAGAGAAAATAAAATTAAAATTTTTATAAGGTTCGGCGCACCGGCCTACGTCCTTACCCCAAGCAACCCGCTTTAAGAATTTTCACTAATCTTTCCTTATAGGCGAAGATGCCTCTCTCCTTCACAAGGCGGAGAAGCCTTTACACCAATAGCCCATGTGCTCTTAAACCCAAGTGAATTCCCTCACTTGAACAAGGCTACAACTAAGCTTTAACAATAATTTGATTATGAAAGTGTACAAGAGTAGGCTCCTTTAATGGGTAAATGAATACAACACTATAGCATACTAATTCACTCTCAAGAAATATATTAAATGAAACTCAAAGAGATTTTTTAAGTGTTTCTCTCAAATATGAACAATAGTATGAGATTTGAATGCACAAGAATAAGTAATGAGAGAGTATGAGATTAGTGAACTTCTTAGATGCTTTAAGTTCTAATAATAGGGTCATTTTATAGGCAAACATTCGAGCTAACCGTTGTAGAAAAAAAGATATTTTAATAGCTCAAGTCAAACTAGCCGTTATAAAGTCAAATTTGACTTTCTAGACAAGTCAGTTGACGGATATAGCTTAATTAGTCGACTGAGGTACCAATTTTAAGTAACCCCAAAATTTCAGTGGCTTTTTAGTTGACTGATGGTTTCCTTTCAGTCGACTGAACCTCTAAAGGTTTAACTCAGTCGATTGAAATAATTGATTCAGTCGACTGAACCTTATTGGTTCAGTTAATTATTTCAGTCGACCGAACCTTATTGGTTCAGTTTCCAACCCTTTTAGTTGACTGAATATGTCCATTAGTTGACTGAGTTGAAAGAAAACATGATTTTCATGAATTTTTGTATCTTCAAGTCACAAGTTAAACTTGTTGAAATATTTTTTAATTTAAAATCAAGTTTGGTTAATTCACGAAACATTTTAAATGACTTTAGATTTATTTGATAAAATATTTCTTAATTTAAAATCAACTTTGGTTGCTACAAAAATATTTTGTCATTTAGGAAAATGATATGCATGAGTCCTATAGTCCAATTTTGATTTCCTATGAGTTTCAAAGGATATATTCAAGAATAGTGAACTTACATTGATCATATTCTGCAATAGAATTGAAAAACATAAAGTTAGTCTTCAATTTTAGACTTCTCTTTGCTCCAAAAGCTTGTTGCCAAAATGATTTTAATTTGAATGCTTCATGGCTTCCAATTATTGTGTTTGAAATGAATTCCTGAAAATATTCTCAATTTGTACAATTAAATGTCTTGCTTTATTATCATCAAAATAATCGTTGAAACCTTGTTTAGGCCAGAGTCAGTGGCGGTGATAGCAGTGGAGGCAATAGTGGTGGTGGTGACAGTGGTAGCAATGGTAGCAGCAATGACGAGTTTTATTTTTTTTTTAAAAATATATTTTTTAAGTATAATTCAAATACCAAAAAACAAAAATAAAAGAAAATAATTTTATATGAAGAATATTTTTTATTGTAAAATATTTTTATTCGAAACACACTTTTTAGTGGACCTAAATTTTTCCTATTAAAATGCATAACAAAAGTGTTAGATCTAGGCAACCTAAGAGAGGGGGTGAATTGAATCTTAAAAAAAATAGCAATTTAAAAACCTTTTCAGAAATCTTTTAATATTGAAATAAGGCAAGATATACAATTATATAATCAATGCAAGTATTAAAAGATAAGAGATAGAGAAATAGAACCAGACACCAGCGATTTATAGTGGTTCGGCTTTATCCTAACCTACGTTCACTCCTCAAGATCTCCCTTGAGTATTTCCACTATCCAGAATACTTTCGGGCATATTCAAGCCTTTACAAGATTCAAGATTCCTCTTGAGCTATTTGAATGTTTACGGGCACATTCACAAACCTGTACAACTTCAAGAAGATCCTATGAAAACAAGCATTTGTTTTCTTCTAATCTCTCTTGAACTCTTCTTTGATGAGATTCACTCACTCAAAGGCTAAAGGGTGACTCACCCTTGATTACAATAAATGAGAGGTAATAAATGAAGAACTCTCACTCTCTTTACAAGATAGATTTACAATAAATGACAGGGTAAAGAGAAAATGATGAACAAGAACTGGAGTTGCAGCAATAAATGTGAGCTTGATGATTTCTCATATTGGTTTGATCAATAGAACAGTAAATGTAAGTCTCCAACCTTCTTAAATGCTGAAAAAGTAACTCCTTATATAAGTTCTTGTGAGCTCTTGACCGTTGGAGGTAGGTGGGGGCAATAAATCCAACCGTTGAGATCTGTCGTATTTTGAATTTTCGTCTTTAGGGTCGACACAAATAGCTTTAGTGTCGATACAAAGTGTCTAGGGCAGGGTTCTTCAAGTAGTTGGGTCGACACGAATGTTCTGAGGGGTCGATACAAATTCGGCACTTTACTTTCCAACGTTCTGGGGTCGACATAAATGAATCTGGTGTCAACTCGTTTGAAACTTCAGCATCGGGAAGAACAACTTTATGTCGACTCAACTTGTCTCTGATGTCGGCACTAAATCTCTGCAGGAAGCTTCGACACTTTTGTGTCGACACAAATGTGCTTTGGGGTCAACACCAAAATTCTACAGTCAGCTTCGGTTATTTTGTGTCGACACAAATCTTCTTAGGGTCGACACCAAA
>JAUMHN010398519.1:0-16253 GCA_032360265.1 Heliamphora ciliata
TCGTTGTTCTGCATCAAAAAAACTTGTTCAAGTTTCTTGAAGGTATATTTAATCATAATATATCAGTTTATTGTTATCATTTTTCATGAAAAATGCATGCGCCGTTTTTTACTGTCACGGCTCCGGTTCTTTTTTTTTCCGCATTTCAACATGGGGATGTCATACCTTTGCCTTCAGGCATCTGACTGACTAGCGTTGAGGTTTATTTGGGAAACACGTTCTGCAGACGCAGGGTCCTAATTGGAAGTCTAAGCAAGTTATCAGATTGGAGAGATAACCCGGGAGAGGCCTTATGTTGCTATCGATTTGCGAATTCTAAGTGGGTTATCAAATTAAGGGGGACGACCCTTATGTCATTAAAACCTTTCGTAGATAGTTTGTTCTTATCCTTATGCCTATAAGTTGGACTGTTCTGTTGAGCCCTAAGTCATAGCTTCCCAACAATAGGAAGGAGCATAAAGAAACTCGGATGGAGCGTTATTCAACTCGAACCAGAGTAATGAGGCATTACAAGAAGAATCTCTACAAGTGGGACCGGTAGAACCTAACCCAACCATTAGGCTGTTAGAGGTGATCTCAAGACAGACCGAATAGAACGCGAGTTGGATCACAATGCAAGCTGAGAGAAATAGTAACTCCTTAATCAAATAATTTGAGGATTTTGGTGCAAAGGAGTTCACAGGAACCCTTAACCCTGTAGAAGCAAAAAATTGATTGAAGGATACCGTACGTTTTTTGGATAGGCTAGGGGTAAAGGCAGATGGCAGGATTGGTCTCGTAGTTTTTATGTTTAGGAAAGAAGCGTACCACTGGTGGGAAGCCACAGAACGATTACTAAAGATGCTGGTGCCAGGAGTTAAACCTCATGTACCCTAGAGAATCACTTGGGATCATTTTGAGAAAGCGTTCGATGAGCAGTATAAGCCCATAAACTACAAGCATGAGAAGGAGCAAGAATCTATCGACCTAGAACAAGGAAAAATGACTGTTGCAAAATTCGAGATGAAGTTTATAGAGTTATCACGATATGCCACCCAGCTTATACCTGATGAGGAGACAATGTGTAGAAGGTTTAAGAAGGGACTAGGTTTTCTGATTAGAACAAGGATGATAGTTCTCGAGATGAACAACTACGCAAGATGGGTGAACCTAGTGTAAGATGAATTGCAATACAAGTCAAAAGGACCGGTAACTCTTTAGTTAAACAATTCAAGGATTTGGCTGCCAAGTAGTTTGTGTGAACAGTTAGTCCCGCTGACACTGAAAATTGGTTGAGGGGTGGAGTGCACTTTTTAGACTGACCAAGTTGTTCACGTGGTAGGTTCTTAAGTATCGATTTATATTCATTTGACGTCTAGATTATGTAACTCTTATGGAGTTGGTATTCGATTTTCGTTGTGGTATCAGTGTGAGTCGAAAGAAAGTTACTTTTGAAAACTTTTTGTGATGTGACTCGTTAGGGTAAGCTTGTTTAGATTAGTGCGTAAATGTTGCTTGTATAGAGAAGAAATTTTCTCATGGAAATGTGTGGACTATATGTATAAAAAGTTAAACGGTAATATAATTCTGTTGTTTCTGGTGGAGTTACGTAGCAACTTAGTGTGAGTACACGGGAGGAATAAGTGTTTGGATGAGAATACTAGAAACGTAAGTGAAACTATACGAATTAATGGCTATGATTTTTGTAATTGGCCTTGAATGAATCAAGTGTCGTGGTAAAATGCGGGTTAGATGAAATAGTTAAAGTGTGAATGTGATTTTTGGTTCGGTTGTGTGGCAGAGAATTAGTGAAGGGATTGAGTGATGATGGTAAGAAATCTTAGAATTAGGAGCTTGTACTGTTCGGTTAAAGGATTGTTGGGTGAGTGGCACATATGTGCAGGAAAGATGCAAATGTATATTGTGTTACAACGAGGGTTGTGATTGGGTTCGTATGGGTAAGCATATACTTGTGGAGCGTTTAGTCTATGTAGTATGTTTAACCCTAGTGACGCATTAGGTTCATGTGGCGGTATTAGTCATGATGGTAGTAAGGCTAGAGTTGTAATTAAAAGTGTGTATAAAGATTGTATGTTGAAGATAAGGAGATGTTGGTAGATTTAATGCCTTTGGTTATGTCTGAGTTTGATTTGATTCTTGGGATGGGCTGGTTGTCATCCTACCATGCGTCGCTAGACAGTTTTAGGAGAAGAGTAATCTTTAGGATACCTGGGAAGGAGGAATTCGTTTACCAAGGGAACAAGTGTAGAACACCTCCCTTTATGGTGTCAACTATTAAGGCTTCGAAGATGTTGAAGAGAGGTTGCCAGGGGTTTTTGGAACATGTGATGGACGTAGAGATGGAAGAAAAGAAGCTTTTAAAGGTAATAGTGATTTGTGAGTTTCTAAACATTTTTCCAGATGATTTACCAGGATTACCCCCAAATCGAGAAGTGGAGTTTACAGTCGATCTCTACCCGGGCACAGCATCCATATTTATTCCTCCCTATAGAATGTCACCTGCTGAGCTAATAGAGTTGAAGGAACAATTACTGGAGTTATTAGAAAAGGATTCATTTGACTTAGTGTCTCACCATGGGGAGCACCTGTGCGGTTCATGAAAAAGAAGGATGGAATGCAAAGGATGTGTATTAACTATCAACAATTGAATAGAGTGATCGTTAAGAACAAGCATCCTTACCTAGGGTAGACAACTTTTCGACCAGTTGTAAAGAGCCAGAGTGTTCTCAAAGATACACTTGAGGTCAGGATACCATCAATTGAAAGTGCGGGAGTCAGATATACCCAAAACTGCCTTTAGGACTCGTTATGTGACGGGCCGTCCTCCGGGCACGTCGGGACATACATAAATATAAATATAGTGGTATACTAGCCATACATTCATATTTACATACATTAGTTATTACATCATAAATCAGTTCTAAATTATTCAAAATTACACAAGTATTACATTTTCTTCGAGAAATTTCAAAAATTACGCTAAGCACGGGAAAAACTGAAAATAAGAACAAAAGCAGAGATCTTGACTCATAATGTATCAGCGGGATCCATATGCTCTTAGAACTCACCCTGTTCTTCCAACTCTTCTTCTCTCTTGGGGATGACTTCCTCCAAGAACTCCTACTCACCTGTGCCACGAATTCCATGAGGCAAGGCCCAAAAGAAAAACACTCTAACCTTCTAACTAATCTCACGACACAAAATTCACCACAACATATACCATATAACACCCAGTACAGTTTATAGTTAAGGAGACAGACAAATTTATGACAGGATGCAGATAAGTCAATAAGCATGTGCATATGAGATGTCGTGTATTTAATGCAGATGCCTAACCCAACATGCACCCAGATTATAATAAGAATTCCACACTGGGAATCACTAGAGTAGACTTGATGGGACTTTGATCACCTAACCTTTCATCGCCTCATTGCAAATAGTAAATGCTTCGCCGGGCTTTATGCCACAGCTGTTTTACTCAATGGCATGGGGGCGGGCTAACCAAAATAATCAAAGTAATAATCCCACATTAAGAATCAGGATGCTCGTTTGGCGTCAACCCAAAGTCTAAATCATCAAAACCAGAATGCTAGCGACGAATCCATGGTGCCCAACAATATTCGTAAACCATTTCAAACACCGGGGACACTCCCAGGGTGCACAAGGGGAATTCAACCCAAAATATTTTTGAAAATGGCAACCAGCGACGCCCTAGACTTAGAATCATGAAAGACAACTCAACATAACCCATCCCGATTATAAATCTACCAATCGAATTTTGACTGGCACCATTACGTTCCCATACATTAGGTTTCCGTACATTAGTGTTCCCGATCACTACGACATATAGAGGTAGTTCGGCTCAAGACGTGATACGGCTCAGGACATACATGGCCTAAAGTTAACATATCCAATACAATGATTCGAATGGCACCATTATGTTCCTGTACATTAGGTTCCTGTACATCAGCGTTCCTGATCACTACAGCGTATAGTGGCAGTTCGGCTCAAAACGTGATACGGCTCAGGACGTAACACGGCTCAGGACATACATGGCCCGAAGTTGTTCATACTCGACACAACAATCTGAATGGTACCATTACGTTCCCATACGTTAGGTTCCCGTACATTAGCATTCCCGATCACTGCGGCGTATAGCGGCAGTTCGGCTCAAGAAGTGATACGGCTCAGAACGTAACACAGCTTAAGACGCATATGGCCCATTGTCAACACTCTCATCAACCAAGATTCACTGACCAAGATATAAAGGCCTGCCTTTCCCCACATCAACCATATCAAGATACAACTTAAAAACATATAAGGTGGTAACGCACAAGATGTCTCTAGTGCTACAATCACAATGCTCATGGTATAACAACTTATATTTTGAAGCAAAACTAACAATGGCATACATTCTAATCATCATATATTCACAAATAAACACTAATCAACTAATCATCATATAAAACTTGGGTCTCACAACAAATGATACTCAAATCACACATAGCAATTATAAGTCCAAATTTGAGTATTAAATTAAAAGGATCGGAAGTGTTTTGGGGCATCTAGACTTGGAATCAAGCTATGATTTTTATACATCATTTAGATAAAAATATTTTCTATAACTCTAATATTTAACACCAAGGCCAAAACCGAAGGCAAAAGGGTGAACAAAACATCTCAAGTAAAAACGGTTCAACACTTTTCTCAAGATTTTATCAAACATATGCTTCTGTTGGTCTCAGTCTTTGGGTATCAGATCAAGTCAAAATGAGCCCATATTTTAGTATGTTCTAGTTCAACGAGTCCCCTACAGGTTTCATATTTAGAGCTAAGGGTAGTTGTTTGGAACAAATTAGACGTTTTGACCATTTTAGAAAATAGGTTCTGTCAGCCGCCAAAACTCAGCAGAGCCGGTTTTGGACAGAGGGTTTGAAAGGGTTTTGGGGTATTATCCCGAGGCTTTAAGGTCTGATGTTTGGGCAGAAACGCCTTCAATATGTTAGCTACAATGTTCATGTAGACCAAGTTTAGAATAGGTCATTAACAATAGGGCTTTTGGGCTACACAAAAATATGTGACAGAAGTGTCTCTTGTGGGCTGAAACTCAACAGAGATTTTCAAAGGGACTTGGACCTATCAAAACTCAATATTTCATGATCCATTTTGGTGGGTAGATATATATACATGTTATCTATACCTTTTATGTTTTGACCAAAGTTAGGATCTCACTTTAAACTAGGGTTTCCAAGTAAGTAGTGTTGACTGGTCGGAAAATGACACACTTTGGTAAAATTGCAATATCTCGAGTTCCACTTATGCAAATGAGTTGAAACAAATTTTGGATGAAAGATAACATAGCAAGATAAATCTTGACATAAATAACATGATTAGATCAATTTTTTATATTGAGTTATGGCGTTCCAAAGTTCAAGACAAAAACATCAAGGCTCTCAAAAATTAAGCCTCTTAGGGTTCAAGTCTTCTACTTATGTCATGTCAAGTTTTTGTTCCATTTCTTTGCATTCTTATGTTTTAGACAATAATATCAAGGCTCCAGCACACTTAGAAGTCATCAAACTCAAGGATAACAATATACAACCACATCTCATATCACCCATAAACATAACAGTCTCAAATTTACAACTACGACTCCTTTTCGGTTTAATTTCGGTTCTCGATTCTTAGAGTGTTTAAAGGAATATGTAGGGGGATATTTTGAGAGATTTTAGACATAAGATTTAAAGCTTTTACTTACTAGTTTGAGAGATCAATGGATGGTAGAGGATGGATTTGGATTGAGCTTTCGAAAATCTCCTTAATTCCTTCCTTCTTCTACCATTTTCTCCCTTAAACTCACCTTATCACTCAAGAGCAAGAGGTTCTGGTTTCTCTCCCTCACTTGCACGAAACTTTCATGTAGAGAAGAGGGTGTTTGGCTTCTTTTATATTGGCAAAGGTTAGAGGACAAGGGGGGAACAAAAAGTACCCATGAAAGACATTTTTGTCCTTTTTAATTAATGAGACTTGAGTTGATTTGAAATGATTCAACTTTTGAGGGCTAAAAATCAGACATGGGAAAGTTAAATATAGCTAGGGATCAGTTTGGGGGATAAAAATATGATCTTCCATCAATCAAGGGTTTTTCTCGATTTTCGTGCCCCTATTGTGCAAGAAAATGTATTAAAAGTTAATTTGATGTATCTTTTTAGTCTCTTTTCCTATTGAGATCTATTATTTTAGAATCTTTATGATAATTATAGTATTTCCATGTATTATCATAATTTTTATAGTAATTGATTAAATAGATGTAGTCTTTTAAGTCAAATTATGCTATTTTGGTAATATGTGACTCTTTGACTTATTTTGTTGTGTATGAATTTCAATAATGATTTTTTTATTTTTGTTGACCTATAACACTACATTATTATGTATATTATTTGTTCAACAAGTATTGGATCATCATAATACTTAATTTAATATCTTTCTCATTATTTTAAGCTAAAAAGAAAGCAAAAGTTCACTTTTTAGCACTCTTCCGAAGGTGGTCAGCCACTAAGGGGTATTTTTGTTATTTTTGATGTTATTTTGTCTTTTACTACTTAATGGTACTTAAATTCTTGATTTAGGGTATCTATTTGTCAAAATGTGTCTTTTTAAGACTTTTTGCTGTATTATGGGCAAACAGTCATTTTACCCTACTTATGAGAATTTTTTATTTCTAATTGATTATTTCGTGATATTTACTTCATCTAAAATGATGGGAGACTCTTCAGGTGCTTTGGTTTTGTTACTTGAGTTTTGGACCTTTTCAGTGTCTTTGGGTCGAACTTAGGGTTTTCGATTCGAGTTAGGATTTTGAACTTCTTTTGTATTCTATGGCCTCGTAGGTTATCCATCACTAATGCTTAGGATTTGGGCTGGGTCTTTACACGGGTCATTATTAACTGGGTTATTACAACTAGGGTCCGAACCGGGTCGTTACAAACTACGCCCTTAAACAAATTTCGTCCCCGAAATTTCGTCTTGTACTTCATCGTGTGAAAAGGTTGGGGATGGTTTACTAGCATCACTTCTCTTTGAAGTTGTGTCCTTGTTTACTTGAGTCGTTCTTTATTGAAGGTGTGAATAGGGTCGGGCTTATATGTTCAGTACCTTGAGTAATGGTTGCTTTGTCTTGCTAGAACCTTAAAACGACTGCTACAACAACTTTCAAATGTAACATTGCATACCTATGTTGTGGGGTTGTTAACTAGCGATGTGTTAACCTAAAGCCTTATCCTACAAGTGTCCCCTTTCTCGTAAATATGTAACAATTCTAAACTAACATACATCCCCGAGTTGCGAATACGAGCTTACCTCTAATCATTGACAAAAGGCCTTGTAGCTTGGATATCTTATTGGTGCCCTTACGGTTGAGGTTGCGGTTGCTTCCATTGCTGTGGTTGATTTCCTGAGTTTTCCAGTCCAAGCTGTGGACATTGTGACTTTTTGTGCCCGGGCTGACCGCATTCATAACAGAGCTTCACCTTTGAATGTTGACCGCTTACTCGCCTTGGTCTATCGGCTGGATGGTACGGCTTTTTGGGAACAGATTCCCTATTGTTCCTCAGTAGCCCTCTTTGACTAATATTCTCCTTTCTCTAACTCTAAATCCTTTTAGAATCAGCTGACTCCGTTTCCGCCAATAGAGCTGCTTATACTACTTGAGTGTACGTTGGAAGCTGTAAGCAGATGACTCTAGTTTAGATAGAAGGTTCTAGGCCCCCCTCGATCTTTCATGCCCTTGATTCCTCGTTAGGTATGATGATCGTGGCAAATCCACTCAACTCTTTGAAGCGATTAACGTACTGGGTTACTGACATAGATCCTTGTTTTAGCTCCAGAAATTCTCTGACTTGTCCCTTTCGAAAGGGAGTTGGGAAGTACTTTCCCAAAAATAATTCTTCAAACTGATTCAAAGTTTGAGCTGCTACATCTTGGGTGTTGTCAATCATAGACCACAAGTAATCGGCCTCTCCTTCTAATAGGTGTGCTGCTAGAGCTACTCTATCGGCATCGGTCTGCACTCCCATGGAATTAAATAACTTCTTGACAGCTCATTTAACTTCTTGACAGCTCTCAGCCATTCTTTGGCCATCCTCGGTTTAGCTCCCCCCTTAAACATAGGGGCTCGTTGTTTTCTAAGTTCTGATAAGACCATGCTCGATCACGCACGTGTGGACGATTAATGTTGGCGAAAAGTTCATGCAAGACCTGGGCTAACCCTGGCGCTTCTTTGTCTACGGGTCCATCTGTTGGCCGTTGATGGTTAGGTCGTCTACTTGCCATCTTGAATAAAGAGGGAAGGTGTTATGGCTTGTGAGTCATCTTTTTAAAATCTTGATTGTCTTTAGGTTTTGGGATCTTATGGAGTTAATTTAAGATTTATTCATTTGTATTTCATAACATTCAACTTCAAGTACATAACCGGTTGATGGTTAGAACGATTGCAATGGGCGAGGTACATAACACATAGGGGCCCAACCAGAATAGGTGTGGATAAAACCATCGGACTTTGACCGCGTGGTCCCACGTTACTTCCAAGTTCCGTAGCATTTCCATAGCACTTCCACGTGCCACACCCCTTCGGGTCCTGTGCGAGCTTTTTTAGTGATGGCAATAGAAACCTTAGTGTGGGTCTCCATCAGAGATGTTTTATGAGCTTCTACTTAGTAGTTCTTGTAGTCGGGGTTATTAATCTTCAAAATACGTTAAGCACAAACGTTGGCAGACATTCTGTGCTATAACTTCAGGTAGAGATCTGCCTTGTGACTCGATGATGCGCCAGGTGGTTCTTTTGTGGATATGCATGATCCGAGTTTCTCGTTGAAGCATTAAACTTTAATAACTATCGTTTCTCATCGATCTTGGTTTTAGGAAAGAAGACCTAGGGTGGCGAGTTGTTAAGCATTTATCTGAGGATTTCGAATAATGTACTAGATAGCACGATATGTGGCTAGGGTTTAGAATGGCTTAGGGAAGGCAAACAAGTCATTTACTAAGATTCAAGGCAAGTTTTCCAAATGGTTCAAAAGATATGTTGGATGAGGTCAAATGGCCACGGTTAAGGCAGCCACCGTTGACACAAATTGAGTGGTCATTTGGGGTTCTAACGGTATCTCTCGAGGGGATATCTAAAACTTCTCCTGGTGCGTACTCATGTCTACCTCCCTTAAAATAAGATAACTCGTTGCATGAATCTCTAGTTTCCGATCTCGATACTCTTACTCGTCCTTTACATGTAGATTCCCTGCTGCTTCTGATCCCAATAACGTCCTAACATGACTCGCTATAAGACCTAGACGCAATAGATTTGAGTTCTTATAATGTATAGATGATAATAATAATAATTAATACAACGCATCCTATATTGCTCCAATGTGACAGAACGCATGATTTCCCATAATTCAAGGCCTGAAGGTTCACTAAACCTAAGCTCTGATACCAACTGTGATGCCCCATCCTCCGGGCACGTCGGGATATACATAAATATAAATAAAGGAATATTTTAGCCATTCATTCATATTTATATACGTTAGTTATTACATCATAAAAGAGTTCTGAACCATTCACAATTACATAACTATTACAGTTTTACCAAGAAATTTCAATAATTACACTAAGCGCGAGAGAACTGAATATAAGCACAAAAGCAAAGGTTTCGACTCCTTAGAATGCATCAGTGAAATCTACGTGCACTTGGAACTCACCTTGTTCTTCAAACTCTTCTTCTCCCTCTGGGATGACTTCTTCCAAGAACTCCTTACCTATGGCACGAATGCCATGAGCCAAGGCCCAGAAGCAAAACACTCTAACCTTCTAACTAATCTCACGGCATAAAATTCACAACACATACCATATAACACCCAGTACAGTTTATAGTCAAGGAGATAGACAAATTTAGGACAAGATAGCAGATAAGTCAATAAGCATATGCATATGAGATGCCATGTATGTAATGCTGATGCCCAACCCAACATACACCAAGATTATAGCAGGAATTCCACACCGGGAATCACCAGAGTAGACTTGATGGGACTTTGATCACCTAACCTATCCTCGCCTCATTTCAAATAGTAAATGCTTCACCGGGCTTTATGCTATAGCTGTTTTACTTAATAGCAACAGCGTGGGGGCGGGCCAACCAAAATAATCAAAGAAATAATCCCACATTAAGAACCAGGATGCTTGTTTGGCGTCAATCCAAAGTCTAAATCATCAAAATCAGAATGCTAGTGATGAATCCATGGTGCCCAACAATATCCGTAAACCATTTCAAACACTCGAGACATGCCCAGGGTGCACAAGGGAAATCCATCCCAAAATATTTTCGAAAATGGCAACCAGCGACGCCCTAGACTTAGAATCATGAAAGACAACTCAACATAACCCATCCCGATTATAAATCAACCAATCGAATTTTAAGTGGAACCATTACGTTCCATTATGTTAGGTTCCCGTACATCAGCGTTCCCGATCACTAAGGCGTATAGTGACAATTCGGCTCAAGACGTGATACGGCTCAGGACGTAACATGGCTCAGGACATACATGGCCCAAAGTTAACATATCCAATACAATAATCTGAATGGCACCATTATGTTCCCGTACGTTAGGTTCTCGTACATCAGCGTTCCCGATCACCACAGCGTATAGCGATAGTTCGGCTCAAGTCGTGATACGGCTCAGGACGCAACACGACTCAGGACATACATGGCCCAAAGTTATTCATACTCGACACAACAATCTGAGTGGTACCATTATGTTCCCATATGTTAGCTTCCCGTACATTAGCGTTCCCGATCATTGCGGCGTATAGCGGCAGTTCGGCTCAAAAAATGATACGGTTTAGAACGTAACACAGATCTGGATGCATATGGCCCATTGTTAACACTCCCATCAACCAGGATTCACAGACCAAGATATAAAGGCTTGCCTTTCCCCACATCAGTCATATCAAGATACAACTTAGAAACATATATAGGGGTAACCCACAAGATGTCTTCAGTGCCACAATCACAATGCTCATGGTATAACAACTTATATTCTGAAGCACAACTAACAATGGCATGCATTCTAATAATTATATATTCACAAATAAACACTAATCAACTAATCATCATATAAAACTTGGGTCTCACAGCGAAAGATACTCAAATCACACATAGCAATCATAAGTCCAAATTCGAGTATTAAATATAAAGGACCGGAAGTGTTTTGGGGCATCTAAACTTGGAATCAAGCTATGATTTTTAAACACCATTTAGATAAAAATATTTTCTATAACACTTATGTTTAACACCAAGGCCAAAATCTAAGGCAAAAGAGTGAACAAAACATCTCAAGTAAAAACGGTTCAGTACTTTTCTCAAGATTTTACCAAAATCATGCTTAAGTTGATCTCAGTTTTGGGGCATCAGATCAAGTCCAAATGAGCCCATTTGTTAGTATGATCTAGGTCAACAAGTCCCCTACAGGTTTCATGTTTAGATCTAAGGGTAGTTGTTTGGAACAAGTTAGAATTTTTGGCCATTTTAGAAGATAGGTTCTGTTAGCCGCCAAAACTCTGCAGAGCTGATTTTGGACTGATGGTTTGAAATGGTTTTGGGGTACTATACCGAGGCTTTAAGGTCTGGTTTTTGGGTAAAAAATACTTCAATATGTTAGATACAATGTCCATGTAGACCACTTTTGGAATAGGTCATTCACAACAGGGGTTTTGGGCTACACAAAAATCTGTGACAGAAGTGTCCCTTGAGGGCTGAAACTCAATAGAGACTTTCAAAGGGATTTCGACCTATCAAAACTGAAAAAAAATTTCTCATTGTTTGTGGGTAGATATATATACATGTTTTCTACAACTTTCATGTTTTGACCAAAGTTCGGATCTCACTTTAAACTAGGGTTTCCAAGTCAGTGATGTTGACTGGTCAGAAAATGACACACTTTGGTAAAATTGCAATATCTCGAGTTCTACTTATGAAAATTAGTTGAAACTAATTTTGGATGAAAGATAACACAAAACTATAAATATGGACATAAAGAACATGCTTAGATTAATTGTCTACATTGAGTTATGGAATTCCAAAGTTCAGGGTAGAAACATCAAGGTTCTCAAAAATTAAGCCTCTTAGGGTTCAACTCTTTTACTTATGTCATGTCAAGTTTTTGTTCCATTTCTTTGCATGCTTGTATTTTAGACATTAATATCAAGGCTCCATCACACTTAGAAGTCATCAAACTCCAAGATAACAACATACAACCACATCTCATGTCACCCATAAACATAACAACCCCAAATTTACAACTACGATGCCTTTTCGATTTATTTTCAGTTCTCGATTCTTAAAGTGCTTAAAAGAATGTGTTCGGGGATATTTTGAGAGATCTTAAACATAAGGTTTAGAGGTTTTACGTACTTGTTTGAGAGATGAAAGGAGGGTGGAGGATGAATTTGGACTTAGCTTTCAAAAATCTCATTGATTCCTTCTTTCTTCTACCTTTTTCTCCCTCAAACTCATCTTATCACTCAAGAGCAAGAGGTTATGGTTTCTCTCCCTCACTTGCACGAAAATTTCATGTAAAAAAGATGGTGTTTGGCTTCCTTTATATAGGCAAATGCTAGGGGACAAGGGGGGAACAAAAAGTACCCATGGAAGACATTTTTCTCCTTTTTAATTAATGAGACTTGAGTTAATTTGAATTGATTCAACTTTTGAGGGCTAAAAATCATACATGGGAAAGATAAATATAGCTAGGGGTCAGTTTGGGGGACAAAAATCTAATCTTCCATCACTCAAGGGATTGTTCTCGATTTTTGTGGCCCTATTGTGCAAGAAAATGTATTAAAAGTTAATTTGATATATCTTTTTGGTGTCTTTTTCTACTGAAACCTATTATTTTAAATAGTTTTCATAGCAATTGATTAAATAGATGTAGTCTTTTAAGTCAAATTATGCTATTTTGGCAATATGTGACTTTTTGACTTATTTTGTTGTGTATAAACTTCAATAATGATTTGTTTGTTTTTGTTGACCTATAACGCTATATTATTATATATATTACTTGTTTAACAAGTATTGGATCATCATAACGCTTAATTTAATACCTTTCTCATCATTTTAAGCTAAAAAGAATGCAAAAAGTCACTTTTAGCACTCTTCCCAAGGTGGTCGGCCAGTAAGGGGTATTTTTGTTATTTTTGATGTTATTTTGTCTTTTGCTATTTAATTGTACTTAAATTATTGATTTAGGGTACCCATGTGTCAAAATGTGAGTTTTTAAAATTTTTTGCTGTATTATGGGCAAAATGGTCAGTTTACCCTATTTATGAGAATTTTTTTAATTTTTATTTCATTATTTCGTGATATTTACTTCATTTAGAATATTGGGATACTCTCCGGGTGCTAAGGTTTTTTTACCTGAGTTTTGAACCTTTTTAGGGTTTTCGGGTCGAACTTAGGGTTTTCAATTTGAATTAGGGTTTTAAACTTCTTTCGTGTTCTATAGCCTTGTGGGCTATCCGTCACTAATGCTTAGGGTTTGGGCTGGGTCTTTACATGGGTCATTATCAATCGGGTTCTTACAACTAGGGTCCGAACCTAGTCGTTACACATTACGAGCATTATAAATTTGTTGTGATGCCTTTCGGGATTAACTAATGTGCCTGCTGTGTTTATGGACCTGATGGATCAGGTGTTTAGGAGATTTCTAAACCAATTCGTGATTGTGTTCATAGATGACATTCGAGTATATTCTCAGAGTGAGGAGGAACACAGGGAACATTTGAAGATTTCTTTGCAGATCCTGAGGAAGCACTAATTTATGCAAATTTTGAAAAGTGTGAGTTTTGGTTGGATCGAGTGGTGTATCTGGGTTATGTAATATCTGGACTGGGAATATAAGTGGACCTAATGAATGTGGAAGCGGTAGTTAATTGGAAAAGGCCAACTAGTGTGACTGAGATATGAAATTTTTTGGGGCTAGTTGGTTATTATCGGTGTTTCATTGGGACTTTTCCCTAATTGTGAAACCCTTGACTCAGTTAACTCAGAAGAATGTCAAGTTTGAATGGTCAAATGGATGTGAACAAAGTTTTCAAGAGTTAGAGTCCAAATTTGTGCCAGCACCTGTACTTACCCTTTAGTCAGCCAACGAGGGCTTTGTTATTTATAGTGACGCGTCACACCAAGGTTTGGGTTGTGTTTTGTTGCAACACGGGAAGGTTATTGCCTATGTGTCCAGACAATTAAAACCTCATGAGAAGAATTACCCTACCCATGATTTAGAGTTAGCCGCAATCGTCTTCGCACTTAAGATATAGAAACATTATTTGTACGATGTCCCTTGTGAGATCTTTACAAATCATCAGAGCTTGAAGTATATTTTTACACAGAAAGAGCTGAACTTGAGGCAAAAGGAGATGGATATGACTGCACGATTCACTATCATCCGGGGAAAGCTAACGTCGTGGCAGATGCCTTAAGTCGAAAATCATTGGGAAAAAAATAGCACATCTACGAGCAGTACGAGTTGGTGCTTTTTCTAAAATGCGAACGCTTAGAACCCATCTTTCCATAGGAAGGAATGGATGCCTATTAACAACTCTAGGCGTAAGACCAACCTTATTAGATCAAATTTGATCAGCTCAATTGACGGATAATCAAGTTGACAAGATAAGGGCGGAAGCAGTAGCTAAAAGGAAGACAGAATTTGAAGTTCAAGATGACGTATTGTGGTTCGATTACAGATTGTATGTGCCCAATAATGGGAAGTTGAGGAGGTAGATCTTAGATGAAGCGCATAACTCAACATACACCATGCACCCGAAAAGTATGAAGTTGTATAGAGACTTAAAGGAAAGATATTGATGGAGTGGGATGAAGAAAGACGTAGCAAATTTCATGTCAAGATGTTTAATATGCCAGCAAGTTAAGATTGAACACCAAAAGCTGACAAAATTACTACAACCGTTACCTATACCCGAGTAGAAGTGGGAACATATTACCAAGGATTTCGTAACCGAACTCTCTCGAACACCCAAGGGGAATGATGCTATTTGGGTAATTATGGATAGGTTGATGAAGTCAGTTCACTACCTAACAATAAAGATGATGTTTACTATGGGTCGATTTGCACGGCTTTATATTGATGAGATCGTTAGGCTATATTGAGTACCAATTTCTATAGTATCGGACAAAGACCCACATTTTACGTCCAAATTTTGGCCAAGCTTACAAAAAGCATTGGGGACTACTCTAAAATTTACCACGACTTTCCATCCGTAGACTGACGGTCAATCGGATAGGACAATTTAGACCTTAGAAGATATGCTTGGAGCATGCATTCTAGATTTTGCTAGAAGCTGGGAGGAACATTTATTGCTGGTCGAGTTCGTATATAACAATAGTTTTCATTCAACCATACGGATGGCCCCTTACGAAGCGTTGTACAGCAAAAAATATCGAAGCCCAATTTGTTGGAAAGAAGTCAAAGAGAGGAAGTTGCTTAGACTCGAGATAGTTCAAATTACCACTGATAAGATTAAGTTGATTCGAGAGAGATTGAAGCAATCGCAAGATAGGTAGAAGAGTTGTGCAGATAATCAGAGACGCAACCTAGAGTTCGTAGTGGGGGACCATGTATTCTTAAAGATACCACCATGAAAGGGTATGATTAATCTAAAAGAGTTTTACCCTGTGAGCGTGTGTGTAAGCTCGGTAAGGGTGTGTGTGTGTGTAAGTCCTACAAAGGTATTATGCGAAGCCTGGTAAGGGTAAGGGTTGGTTTTCAAAAGCATTGGGTTGTTGTTCCTTTTAAGGATAAGTGTTAGCCTTTAATGGCATTTGAATTGTTGAATAGAGTCGTGTGTTAGAAACTATTAATTTGAACTGTAACTTTAAAGCCTTATCATGAGAAATATGCACGTCTCTTCGAGCAAGGTATGTAAATTTCGAGGACGAGATTTCTTAGAGGGTAAATTGTAATAACCCTAACTCAAAGATACGAGTAGAAAAGAAATAACATCTCAAAAGAAATGAAATCTCAACCTAAGTTTGGTAAGAAGAACCAGCCTGACCGTTTAACCTTTTCGAACCCGAGACCCGGGATAAAGAGGGAATCACACAAGCATATATTAAAACTCAAAAAGTCAAGAAACGAACCTATGTGAAAATACCCAAATTTTGGCTTATAATTAAATAAAGAAAATTA
>JAUMHN010398530.1:0-16252 GCA_032360265.1 Heliamphora ciliata
TTTTGAGGAGTCGAGACCTCTGCTTTTGTTCTTATATTCAGTTCTCTCGTGCTTAGTGTAATTTTTGAAATTTTTTGGTGAAACTATAATAGTTAAGTATTTTGAATGGTTGAAAACTCCTTTATGATATAATAACTAACGTATATAAATATGAATGAATTGTTAGAGTATGCCTTTATTTATATTTATATATATCCCAACGTGCCCAGAGGAAGGGGCATCACAGTTGGTATCAGAGCCCAGGTTTAGTGAACCTTTAGGCCTTCGGTTATGGAAGACTACGAGTTTTGTAGCGTAGAAGCTCTGTAGAGTGTTTATATTATTAACTTATCACTTATAATTCTAAAAACATAAAATCTATACTTTAAGTTTCTCTTCCTAATCGTTTCTCATCTTAGGATGGCATCCGACGTAGAGCTGGCTGGAGAACCATGGGCATCACCTGAACTAGAAGACTCGGACCCCAAGGAAGAACCCATTGAAGAACAAGATTCGATAGACATATTTTCGTTGGCATAGATGTTCCTAGATGAGTGGCCAGTTTATGAAGGAGAAGAAGCTGGGGAAGCAGGAGCAGTTGAAGAACCAATGAGGCAGGAAACAAGGCTGATGTTGAGGTGGAGGATGAGGAGGAACCTGAGGATGATGACAGTGAGAACGAGGAGCGAGCCATCGCTTTCTTTTATGATCCACTAGAGGTACTGCCACCGAAGACAGATGATGATGAAGCAATGGACGTAGTGATCTACTGGAGCAGCCAAGAGTACCGTAAGGACTATGTATTGGAGAACGAGTGTATATAAGAGTTTTCCTAGAAAGAACGTGGAAGTGGAAAAAGTCAGAGTCTTTTCTGAGATACATGGGTCCATTAAGAGTGTTGGAGAGATGTGACGAGACCATCTATCGATTGAAGGTACCATCGGGATTCAAAGAGCTGCTAGGGGATAAGATGTATGTAAGGTGGATGCAAACACATAAACCAAGAGATAAGAGAGGAATCATCCACCCGCGCAACTAGGCAATCGACTTTAACAATCCAAAAACGTACCTGGAGGTACCAATAGCCGTAATCAATAGGGCTCGCATGGAACTGGAGGGCTTTTGGCACGTGGAAGTGCAGTGACGCTGCTACGGTATCTATAAGGCAATGTGGGAGCGTGACTCAGTTATCTGCTGCTTCTATCCGCATCTGTTCATCTAAGCTTAAGTGTGTTGGGCGTTATATCTTTTCCTTCGTTGGATGTTGTACTTATGTTCTGTGAACTTTTAAAGACTGGTACACTAGTTATGTGATTAGAGTGAAATGCAAATGTTTGTTCTTCATAAGCTATCTCATAATCCCAAATTAAGTTCCACAAGATCCGAAATCATGAAAACAATCAAGAATTGATACAACCCCCAAATTTCAACACTTTCCTAGGAGGGCTGATAGACAACTGAACCACTGGTAAGCTAACGAACCCCTAGATGGTGAAACATCCGGGCTAGCCTAAGTTTTACGAAAGCCACCATTAGAACCCCACAACTCTATGCCTATGAATTCCTTTCTCAAGCCGTTATGACAACTCTCATACCCGATTGAAGCCCTTTGTGTGTAATAACACCGATTTTGAGCGTTCAATATTGGTAAAGTCTTTCACCTTCATACAATTCTCTCGATCTTGATACCACCCCTTTGTGCAGTAATTTTGTGAATTCTTTGTTTACTCTTGAAATCCCAACCTGGGAAGTCGACTTGGATGCTTGAGTTAAAGTACGTTAGGCCGACGTAACTTCAGGACAAATATCTAGTTTGGCTGTCCCTTTTTCTTAAACATCTCTTTTATCATAATCTAATGGTATTGGATTAGTTCCGGGAACACTTGTTTAAAGTATTGTTAACTGTCCTCCTCTTGTTTCTTCTATAATTGAACCCCAAATGATCACTCAATTAGTGTCAATGGTAATTGCCTTAGCCTTGACCCCTTGCCCTAATCCAACCTATCTTCGAACCATCTGGGTTCCACCCTAAGATATTCTAACCCCGCGCATGCTTTGGACTGTCGACCTTCAAAACCTTGCCCCATAGATCTCTTAGTAACAACGATTGTTAGGATATTAGGTCATTAGGCCTTAGCACTTTCACGAGAAACTAAGATGATGCACGAAAACCTCTTAACACCTCTTCAAGCGTGAAACAAATTTCTTCTTGATGTCACGGCTTAGAATATCTGTCAACGTCCACGTTTAACAAAGTTTTGAAGATCAAGACTCCCATTTACAAGAATGGTTAAGTAAGGGCTTATTCAACAAACTATATCTTTTTAAAGGTCCCGACAAATAAAACTATACCATCAGCAATCTAAAGGTAGAAACGACAGCTTCACACCAAAGGATTCGCGACACCACCATATGACACAATTTGAAGTTTCTCAAACTAGTTCATAGCTGACCCACCCATCTGATAAACTGAGAAGCAAAAGATTTATACCGGTAGTAAGAAAGTGATAACCTTAGTAAAAAAAACAAGAAATAGTCTCGAACTCACGATAACCTTAGTATGCTAGCAAAGGAGGTATGTCTATATACATCGATATTCACGCCGGCCTTCCCACCGAAGTGTTAGAGTTCGGATTTTTGCCATCACTATCAATGAACGAAGAATCTTAATCACAACAATGAACGTTTGGAGCCTGATAAAGAATTAACCACCAAGTCACAATGAATCACATAACTAGGTAGTTTTTTTTGGATAATTAACTGTGACATAGAAGAAAAGAAAGAAATACAAGCTTACAAGGGGCACATAACTAGGTAGTTACCACAACCATACCTTTTACCATGTTCGTTTTACCCTAGAATGACCAACCGCCTAAGAAAACGATCCAATTATTGGAAGAGACATTCAAACCCAACGTTCTAGCACGTCAAGAACATACAGTAGAGGCCAAGAGGAACGAAGCAACCTTTGGAAAGACTAGAGAGAAAATAGAAGCATATGATTACAGATTTCGTCATCAGGATTATCAAGATCACCTCAAAGATCGGTAACTCTTTAGTTAAGCAATTCTAGGACTTAGGTGCCAAGGAGTTTGTGGAAATAGTGAGTCCCATTAACGCTGAAGATTATTTGAGGGGTGGAGTACGCATTTTAGATTGGCCGAGTTGTTCACATGGTAGATTCTTAAAGTATCAGTTTGTATTCGGTTGGTGTCTAGGCTGTGTAACTCTTATGGAGTGGTATTTGGTTTCCGCTGTGGTATCAATGTGAGTTGCAAGGAAGTTACTTTCGAAAATCTTTTGTGATGTGACCCGTTAGAGCAAGTTTGTTTAGTTTGGTGAGTAGATGTTGCTGGTATAGAGAAGGAATTTTCTTATGAGAACGTATGAACTCTATATTTGAGAAGTTGAAGGGTGATATAATTTTGTTATTTTTGTTAGAGTTGTGTAGTAGCCAACACAAAGTGGTGATGTGATTTCGAGTTAGTAGTCATTAGTTGATAGGAAAGTAGTCTTTGATGTACGTTTGAATGTGGCAATGAGTTGATTTTCGACAGAGCGACAGTCTTTCCAAGACAGAAGTGGAGAATGTTTAAAATCAATTTCGGTGATGAGCTAGTTTAGAGACATATGATCGCTTGTGGAAGTCGTACTCAATGTAAGCTGTGTTTTGGAGCTAACGTGTTCTCAATGATAGACTAGGGTCATGATACCATAAATTGAAAGTGCGGGAGTCAATATTCCCAAGATGTGACGCCCTGTCCTCTAGGCACGTCGGGACATACATAAATATAAATAAATGGATATTTTAGCCATTTATTCATATTTACATACGTTAGTTATTACATCATAAAGGAGTTCTGAACCATTCAAATTTACATAACTATTACAGTTTCACCGAGAAATTTTTAAAAATTACACTGAGCACAGGAAAAACTAAATATAAGAACAAAAGCAGAGGTCTCGACTCCTCAGAATGCCTCAGCAGGATTCATATACTCTTGGAACTCACTTTGTTCTTCAAACTCTCCTTCTTCCTCTAGGATGACTTCCTCTAAGAACTCGTCCTCACCTGTGGCACGAATGCTGTGAGTCAAGGCCCAAAAGCAAAATACTCTAACCTTCTAACTAATCTCACGGCACAAGATTCACCACAACACATATTATATAACACCCAATACAGTTTATAGTTAAGGAGATAGATAAATTTATGACATGATAGCAGATAAGTCAATAAATATATGCATATGAGATGCCATATATGTAATGCGGATGCCTAATCCAACATGCACCCAGATTATAACAAGAATTCCATACCGGGAATTACCAGAGTAGACTTGATGGGACTTTGATCACCAAACCTATCCTGCCTCGTTGCGAATAGTAAATGCGTCGTCGGGCGTCATGCCACAACTTTTTTACTAAATGGCAACGGCGTAGGGGCGGGCCAACCAATTATCAGCCACCCTTATCCGGGCCAACAATCCCCACCTTAAGAACCAGGATGCTCGTTTAGCGTCAACCCAAAGTCTAAATCATCAAAATCAGAATGCTAGTGACGAACCATGCTGCCCAACAATCTCCATAATCCATTTCAAACACCATCCAAATTTGTAACACCGGGGACGTACCCAGGGTATACAAGGGGAATATATCTCAAAACATTTACAAAAATGGCAATCAGGGATGCCCTAGATTTAGAACCAAGAAGAACAATCTCAACACAGTCCATCTCAACAACGATTTGCACAGATGGATTCCAACATGCCATGATGCAAATGACAATGTTCATGATGTATGGTATGGATCTCAAATACAACCATCTATAGCATGGCATCAACTAGCATGGCAAGATTCATGGTATAATGCGCAAAACATAAGGTACAAGTATGTGAAGCACAAGCTACAATTCTCAAGATATGATTCAACATGATAACATGAGTTCTAAATCATCATACATTCACTTAGAAACACTAATCAACTAATTCAAATCAAATATCATTCAAAAACTCGGGTCTCATAGTGAAGGGTACCCAAACATACACTTATCAACTTTTAAAGCCAAAAATCAAGTGTTAAATTAAAAGGGCCGATAAGGTCTTGGGGTATTTAGGCTTGGAATCAAGTTATGAATTTCAAACACCATTTAGATAAAAAAAATATTTTCTATAACTCTTATGTTTAACACCAAGGACAAATCCTAAGGCAAAGGGGTGAACAATTCATATTAAGCAAAAATAGTTCAGCACTTTTCTCAAGATTTTACCAAAATTATGCTTCAGTTGGTCTCGATTTTGGGGTATCATTTCAAGTCCAAATGAGTCCATTTCTTACTATTTTTTAGTTTAACATGTCCCCTACAAGTTTCATATTTAGAGATAAGGGCAGTTGTTTGAAACAAGTTAGGCTTTTTGCCCATTTTAAAAAATAGGTTCTGTTAGCCGCCAAAACTCAGCAAAGCCGATTTTGGACAGAGGATTTGAAATGATTTTGGCATATCATCCCGAGGCTTTATGGTCAGATTTTTGGGCAAAAAATACTTTAATATGTTAGCTACAATGTTCATGTAGACCATATTTGGAATAGGTTACTAAAAATAGGGGTTTTGAGCTATATAAATATATGTAACAGAATGTTCCTTGGGGGCTGAAACTCAACAGAAAATTTCAAATGGGTTTTGACCTATCGAAACTCATTATTTTGCTCTCTATTTTCGTGGGTAGATAGATATATATGTTATCTATAACTTTCATGTTTTGACCAAAGTCCGGATCCCATTTTAAAATAGGGTTTCCAAGTCGATAGTGTTGAATGATTGGAAAATGACACACTTTGGTAAAGTTACAATATCTTGAGTTCTAGTTATGAAAATGAGTTGAAAACAACTTTGGATAAAAGATAACACCAAAACCTAAATCTGAACATAAAGAACATGCTTAGATCAATTTTTTACATTGAGTTATGGCATTTCAAATCTCATGACAGAAACATCAAAGTTTTCAAAAATTAAGCCTCTTAGGGTTCAAGTCTTCTACTTATGCCATGTCAAGTTTTTGTTCCATTTCTTTGCATGTTTGTATTTTAGAATTTAATATCAAGGTTTCACCACACTTAGAGGTCATCAAACTCAAAGATAACATCACACAACAACATCTCATATCATTCATAAACAAAGCAGCCCCTAATTTGTTACTACGAAGCCTTTTCGGTTTGTTTTCGGTTCTCGATTTTTAAAGTGTTTAAAGAGATAAGTTGATGGATATTTTGAGGGATATTAAATATAAGGTTTAGAGATTTTACTTACTTCCTTGAGGGCTCAAGGGATGGTGTCATGGAAGGACTTAGCTTTAAAACAAAACACCTCTTGATTCTTAGCTCCCTTCTTCGTTCTTTCTCCTTTTTCTCCCTCAAACTTATAGAACACTCAACCAAGTATTTCTCTCTCTATATGCATGAAACTATGAAGGGGAGGCTAGGGAACATGGAGGGAACACAAATTTAATTAAGGGTACTTTCTTCTCCTTTTTCTCTTCCACATCACATGGGTTGAGTTGATATGAGTTGACATGGTGATGGTTTTGAGGGGAAAAAATCAGATTTGGAAAAGCTAACTGCAGCTAAGGGACTTTTTGGTGGACAAAAACCTGACCCCACATCAATCAAGGAGTTTTGCATTGGTCTGCGTGCTATTTTGTGCAAGAAAATGCATTTAAAGTTAATTTGATATATCTTTTTGGTGTCTTTTCTTACTGAGACCTATTATTTTGGTATGTTTATAGTAAATATAGTATTCCGATGTATTATCATAGTTTTCATAACAATTGATTAAATAGATGTAGTATTTTAAGTCAAATTAAGCTATGCTGGCAATATATGACTTTTTAACTTATTTTGTTGTGTAAGAACTTAAATAATGATTTGTTTGCTTTTGTTGACCTATAACACTATATTATTATTTATATTACTTGTTGAACAAGTATTGGATCATCATAAAGCTTAATTTAATAGCTTTCTCATCATTTTAAGCTAAAAAGAAAGCAAAAAATCACTTTTTGGCACACTTCCCAAGGTGGTCGGCCACTAAGGGGCATTCTTGTCATTTTTGATGTTATTTTATCCTTTGCTACTTAATTGTACTTAAGTCCTTGGTTTAGGATTTTCATGTGTCAAAATTTGAGTTTTTAAGACTTTTTGCTGTATTAGGGGCAAAACGGTCATTTTACCCAATTTATGAAGATTTTTTATTTTTAATTCATTATTTTACGATATTTACTTTTTTTAGAATGTTAGAAGACTCTCCGAGTGCTAAGGTCTTGTTGCCTGAGTTTTGGACCTTTTTAGGATTTTCGGGTCGAACTTAGGGTTTTCGATTCGAGTTTGGGTTCCGAACTTCTTCTGTGTTCTATGGTCTCATAGACTATCCGTCACTAACACTAGGGTCCGAGCAAGGTCTTTACACGGGTCATTATTAACTGGGTTATCACAACTAGGGTATGTACCGGGTCGTTACACAAGACTCCCTTTAGGACTTGTTACGAGCATTATGAATTTGTGGTGATGCCTTTCGGGTTAGCGAATGTATCTGCTGTGTTTATAGACCTGATGGATCGGGTATTCAAAAGCTTTCTAGACCAATTTGTAATTCTATTGATAAACGATATTCGGTTATATTCTCAGAGTGAAGAGAAACATAGGGGACATTTAAAGATTCTTTGTAGATCTTGAGAAAGCACAAGTTGTATGTAAAACTTGCTGAGTGTGAGTTTTAGTTGGACCGGGTGATATTTTTAGGTTATGTTATATCTGGAGAAGAAATTCAAGTGGACCCAATAGAATTAGAAGCAATAGTTAATGGGAAGAGGCTAACTAACGTGACAGAGATACAAACTTTTTGGGACTAGTTAGTTATGTGACATGATCATTAAAGATTTGATAGTAATCAGTTTAAGATATTAGTAGGGCAAGAAAACCTTTACTGTAAGTGCTGAACATATGGGTCCGGCCTTATCCACACCCTCAATAGAGAACAACTCAAGTAAACAATGACACAATTTTGGAGAACGAGAAGTCACAATGTTAGTAAATCATCCTTAACCTTCCATACGATGAAGTACATGGCAAAATTTCGGGGATGAAATTTGTATAAGGGAGGTAGTTTGTAACGACCCCGCTCGGCCCCTAGTATTAGAGACAGATAGTCCACAAGGCTATAGAGCACGACGAGGTTCAATTCAAAACCCTAATTCGAATCGAAAACCCTAAGTTTGGCCCAGAAATCCCAAAAAGGTCTAAAACTCAAACAACAAAGCCTTAAAACCTGGAGAGTCACCCAACATTCTCAATGAAGTAAATATCATGAAATAATAAGTTAAAAATCAAAAATCATCATAAATAGGGTAAAATGACCATTTTACCCCTAGTACAACAAAAAGTCTTAAAAACTCAAATTTTAACATATTAATACCGTAAATCAAGGATTTAAGTATAATTAAGTAGCAAAGAACAAACTAACATCAAAAACAACAAAAATACCCCTTAGTGGATGACCACCTTGGGAAGAGTTCCAAAAAATGACTTTTTACTTTTGTTTTAGCTTAAAATGATGAGAAAGATATTAAATTAAGTATTATGATGATCTAATACTTGTTGAACAAGTAATATACACAATAATATAGTGTTATAGGTCAACAAGAGCAAACAAATCATTATTGAAGTTCATACACAATAAAATAAGTTAAAAAGTCATGTATTGCCAAAATAGCTTAATTTGACTTAAAACACTACATCTATTTAATAAATTGATATGGAGACAATGATAATACATGGGAATACTATGTTTATCATAAACATACTAAAATAATAGGTCTCAGTAGGAAAAGACACCAAAAAGATACATCAAATTAACTTTTAATGCATTTTCTTGCACAAAAGGGCACGCAAACTAATGCAAAACTCCTTGATTGATGTGGGTTCCCATTTTTGTCCCCCAAATAGCCCCGAGCTGTATTTTCCTTCACCATATCTGATTTATAGGCCTCAAATATAGCACGAAGTCAAATCTTCTCAAATCACATTAATTAAAAAGAAGAAAAAGAAGTCTTCAAAAGTACATTTTGTCTCCCCTTTGTCCCCTAGCCTTTGCCCATATAAAGCAAGCCAAACACTATCTTCTTCCCTTCATATTTTCGTGCAAGAGAGGTGAGGGACCAGACCTTCATAGTTCTTGAAGTTTTCTATAAGTTTGAGGGAGAAAAAGAAGGAGAAAGAAGGAAGAAGGGAGCTAAGAATCAAGTGGTATTTTATTTTAAAGCTAAGTCCTTCCATACCTTGATCCCCCTCAAGCAAGTAAGTAAAACCTCTAAACTTTATGTCTAATATCCCTCAAAATATATCCCAACACATTCCTTTAAACACTCTAAGAATTGATAACCGAAATCAAACCGAAAAGGCATCGTAGTTGGAAATTAGGGGTTGTTATGTTTATGGGTGATATGAGATGTTGTTGTATGTTGTTATCTTTGAGTTTGATGACTTCTAAGTGTGCTGGAGCCTTGATATTAATGTCTGAAATACAATCATGCAAAGAAATGAAACAAAAACTTGACATGACATAAATAGAAGACTTAAAACCTAAGAGACTTGATTTTTGATAACATAGATATTTCTGGCTGAACTTTGGAATACTATAAATTAATGTATAAAATTGATCTAAACATGTTCTTTATGTCTAGATTTATCTTTTTGTGTTATCTTTCATCCAAAATTGGTTTTAACTTATTTACATAAGTAGAACTCGAGATATCTTAATTTTACCAAAATGTGTCATTTTTCGACTAGTCAACATTACTGACTTGGAAACCCTAGTTTAAAGTGAGATCTAAACTTTGGTCAAAATATGAAAGTTGTAGATAACATGTATATCTATCTAATCACCAGAAATGATCTCAGAAGATTGAATTTTGTTAGGTCAAAATCCCTTTGAAAGTCTCTATTGAGTTTCAGCTTTCAAGAAACACTTTTGTCACATGTATTTGTGTAGCCCAAAACTCTTATTTTTAATTACCTATTCCAAAGGTGGTCTACATGAACATTGTAGATAACATATTGAAGTATATTTTTCCCAAAAATCAGACCTTAAAGCCTCGGGATAATACTCCAAAATCGTTTCAAACCCTCTATCCAAAATCCTTTTATACTGGTGTTATATGGTATGTGTTGTGATGAATTTTGTGTCTTGAGATTAGTTATAAAATTAGAGTGTTTTTCTTATGGGCCTTGGCTCATAGCATTCGTGCCACAGGTAAGGAGGAGTTCTTGGAGGAAGTCATCCTAGAGGGAGAAGAAGAGTTTGAAGAACAAGGTGAGTTCCAAGAGCACGTGGATCCCGCTGATGCATTTCGAGGAGTCGAGACCTTTGCTTTTGTTCTTATATTCAGTTCTCTCGTGTTTAGTGTAATTTTTGAAATTTCTTGGTGAAACTATAATAGTTAAGTACTTTGAATGGTTCAGAACTCCTTTACATGTAATAACTAACGTATACAAATATGAATGAATGGCTAGAATATCCTTTTATTTATATTTATCTATGTCCCGGCGCGCCTGAAGGACAGGACGCCACACGATACCAAATCGACGACTCAATACCAAATCATTTCATTTTCCAGAAGGAACACCCGAGAGGCGGCCCGATACCAAACCATTTCAGTTTCTTGAAGGAACACCCGGGAGGCGACCCGATACCAAACCATTTATTCATCTGTTGTATTATTTCACTTTTCAGTTCAACATCACAAGTTTCAAACAAGTTTTCATCAATCCAACTTTAATTCACATGCCACTTCATTCAACATATAAAGGAATCTCATCTTCCTAGTTTAATAATGAAAATCTCATATATTCACCCAATATAGTTTCTCATCATTTGGTATTTACTTTGTGACGCCCCGTCCTCCGGGCACTTCGGGACATACATAAATATAAATATAGGGATATATTAGCCATACATTCATATTTACATACGCTAGTTATTACATCATAAACGAGTTCTGAACCATTCAAAATTACATAACTATTATAATTTTACCAAGAAATTTCAAAAATTTCGCTAACCATGGAAAAAACTGAATATAAGAACAAAAGAAGAGATCTTGATTCTTCAAAATGCATCAGCGGGATCCATGTGCTCTTAGAACTCACCCTATTCTTCCAACTCTTCTTCTTCCTCGGGGATGACTTCCTCCAAGAACTCCTCCTCACCTGTGGCATGAATGCAATGAGCCAAAACCTAGAAGCAAAATACTCTAACCTTCTAACTAATCTCACGGCACAAAATTCACCACAACACATACCATATAACACCCAGTATAGCTTATAGTCAAGGAGACAAACAAATTTATGACAGGATAGCAGATAAGTCAATAAGCATGTGCATGCGAGATGCCGTGTATGAAATGCAGATGCCCAACTCAACATGCACCCAGATTATAACAGGGATTCCACACTAGCAATCACCATAGTAGACTTGGTGGGGTTTTGATCACCAAACCTATTCTCACCTAGTTGCGAATAGTAACTGCGTCGCCGAGCGTCAAGCCACAGCTGTTTTACTCAATGAAAACGGCGTGGGGTAGCCAATTACATCCTTATTCCAAATCTTCTGGCCAAATTATAGGTGCACAAAACCCACCTTAAGAACAAGAATGCTTGTTTGGCATAAACCCAAAGTCTAAATCATCAAAACCAGAATGTTAGCGACGAACCCATGGTGCCTAGCAATATCCATAAACCATTTCAAACACCGAGATGCACCCAGGGTGTATAAATACAATTTATAACACCGGGGATGCACCCAGGGCATACAAGAGGGATTTATCCCAAAATATTTTTAAAAAATGGCAACTAGGAACGCCCTAGACTTAGAATCAAGAACGACGATCTCAATATATCCCATTCCAACAACGGTTTGCACAGATGAACTCCAACATGCTAGGATGCAAGTGACAATGCTCACAATGTGTACCATCGATCTCAAATGCAACAATTTATAGTATGGTATCAACTAGCACAGCAAGGTTCATGGTATAAATCACAAAGCATAAGGTACAAGTATGTGAAGCACAAGCTATAATTCTCAAGATTTGATTCAACATGATTGCATGAATTCTAAATCATCATGCATTCACTTAGAAACACAGTTCAACTAATTCAAACCAATAATAATATAGAACTCGAGTCTCACAACAAGGTACTCACACATACACTTAGCAACTTTTAAGGCCAAAAATTAAGTATTAAATAAAAGGGCCGACAAAGTTTTGGGGTATCTAGAGTAGGAATCAAGTTATGATTTTTAAACACCATTTAGATAAAAATATTTTCTACAACTCTCATCTTTAACACCAAGGCCAAAACCTAAGGCAAAAGGGTAAACAAAACATCCTAAGCAAAAATGGTTCTGTACTTTTCTCAAGATTTTACCAAAATCATGCTTCTGTTGGTCTCAGTTTTCAGGTATCAGAATAAGCCCAAATGAGCCCATTTGTTATTATATTCTAGTACAACATGTCCCCTACAAGTTTCATATTTAGAGTTAAGGGTAGTTATTTGGAACAAGTTATACTTTTTGGCCATTTTAGAAAATAGGTTCTGTCAGCTGCCAAAACTCAGCAGAGCCGGTTTTGGACAGAGGGTTTGAAATGGTTTTGGGGTATCATCCCGAGGCTTTAAGGCCTGATTTTTGGGCAAAACGTACTTACTTATGTTATCTACAATGTTCTTGTAGACCACGTTTGAAATAGGTCACTAAAAATAGAGGTTTTGGACTACACAACAATATGTGACAGAAGTGTCCCTTGAGAGCTGAAACTCAACAGAGACTTTCAAAGGGGGTTTGACCTATCAAAACTCAATCTTTTGTGCTCATTTGTGGTGGTTAGATAGATATACATGTTATCTACAACTTTCATGTTTTGACCAAATTTCAGATCTCACTTTAAACTAGGGTTTCCAAGTTAGTAGCTTTGACTGGTTGAAAAATGACACACTTTGATAAAATTGCAATATCTCGAGTTCTATTTATGAAAATGAGTTGACACCAACTTTGGATGAACGATAACACAAAAAGATAAATCTGGACATAAACAACATTCTAAGATCAGTATTCTACATTGAGTTATGGCGTTCCAAAGTTTAGGACAGAAACATCTATGTTCTCAAAAATCAAGTCTCTTAGGGTCCAAGTCTTCTACATATGTCATGTCAGGTTTTTGTTCTATTTTTTTGCATGCTTGTGTTTTAAACTTTAATATCAAGGCTCCAGAACACTTAGAAGTCATCAAACTCAAAGATAACAATATACAACAACATCTCATATCACCTATAAACATAACAGTCCCAAATTTCCAACTATGACTCCTTTTCGATTTGATTTCGGTTCTCAATTCTTAAAGTGTTTAAAGGGATGTGTTGGGGGATATTTTGAGGGATATTAGATATAAGGTTTAGAGGTTTTACTTACTTGTTTGAGGGCTCAAGAGATGGTGGTACGGAAGGACTTAACTTTTAGAGAAACACTACACCTTGGTTCCTTTCTCTTCTCCTCCTTCTTTCTCCTTCTTCTGTCTTAAACTTGTGGAATACCTCAAGAACACTCAACCAAGCCTATCTCTCTCTATATGCCCGAAAATATGAAGGGAAGAAGAGGGTTTTCGGCTTGATTTATATAGGCAAAGGCAAGGGGAGAAAGGGGAGACAAAATGTACTTTTAACGACTTTTTTTTCTTTTTTTTAATTAGTGTGATTTGAGAAGATTTGACTTGGTGCAATATTTGAGGCCTATAATTTAGATATGGGGAAGAGAAATACAGCTCGGGGGCTTTTTCGGGGACAACAACCTAACCCCACATCAATCAAGGGATTTTGCATTGGTTTGGATGCCCTTTTGTGCAAGAAAACGCATTAAAAGTTAATTTGATGTATCTTTTTGGTGTCTTTATTTACTGAGACCTATTATTTTAGTATGTTTATGATAAATATAATATTCTCATATATTATCATAGTTTTAATAGCAATTGATTAAATAGATGTAGTATTTTAAGTCAAATTAAGCTATTTTGGCAATATATGACTTTTTGACTTTGTTGTATATAAACTTCAATAATGATTTGTTTACTTTTGTTGACCTATAACATTATATTATTATTTATATTACTTGTTTAACAAGTATTGGATCATCATAATGCTTAATTTAATATATTTCTCAACATTTTAAGCTAAAAAAGTAAAAAGTCACTTTTTAGCACTCTTCCCAATGTGGTCGGCCACTGTAATGCTTCGAGTCCGTTTTAATATAATCTGATTATATTTTTGGAAACCAACCCAAAATAAAAACCTACTCTGAACAATTAAATTCTCAAACATATCCAATTTCAAATAAATGTATGTGATTCTCCAAGGGTTTATTTACAACCACAAAATCATTATACTTATCCACTCAAATTTATATACAAACGTGATACAAATACAAGAGATATAAAATTATTCTTCTAACTTCTAGCCTTTTTCATAATGCAATCTTGGCCCTGGTATCGCACCTGGTCCTCGAAACCTGAAATAGTTTTGTAAACATACGTGAGCCGAAGCTCGTAAGATATAGATTAACTCGGATGTATTACATGATTTGTGAGGTGTGATGGGTGCAACCGATACATATACAATAACACTTTTACCCATTAGTTTCAATAACCCACGTTCCTGATTTCCATTTCATTATAATCATTTTTCCCTTTTTCCATAATGCATTACAATTCTCAACGCTACACACACACGTGACCCACGCACGCACGCAACACATATATATTTCTCATCTTTCACCAACTCATGGTGTAAAAAGTAGGCACCGATGTCAGGCGAGCGTATAGACTCACGTAGCGTTACCATCAACCCGGCCACACAGGCCCAATAGAGTAACGGGACGTTCTATACCCAGACACGACTAACGTCTGTTCCCAGGTTACCAGCCGGTGGGCAGAGAACCCAATAACGTCCTTTCCTAGTTCACTAGCCGGCGGGCAGAGAACCCAATCTGTGAAGTTTTTCGATCTTTCACCGTGGAGCAACTCGTGCCGAACCTTAAACAATCCCTTGGATCTCAAATCGGCTCTTTTTGATATTTCAAATCACAATACACACGCGCGAGTCCAACCCTAAGGGTTCCTCTCGCCCAACTCAACACAACCAACTTATTCTTATTGCAAAACACACATGCGAGTCCAACCCAAAATGGTTCCTCTCGCCAATCATTTTTTCACATATTATCATTTCAATTTCAATTTCAATTTCAACATTCCCATTTCATTGTCAAGTTACATTCGATTGAAATATTCAATTTCTTCTTTTAAATCAAATACAGCATAAACTCCAATGCACAATCTTTCATGAATCATATTTCACATTTCCTTTATTAATTTCATAAAGCACTAATTACACAAATTTGAATTCATTTGAAATCATGCCGTGTGAGGAAAATAGAATGCATCCATCATACGCATGTAGATATATACTAATTGAAATTCATGTTCTGCTTCCAAAGCTTAGGGTTTTAAAGGATGACCATGTTACCGCATAACTCACAATTACCCAGACTTGTTTCCTCAAAATCATCTTTAATGTAGAAAATCCGTTTACCTCGTAAGGCTTAACCAAACGGTCCGACATATGCATCCCAACCCAAATTGATTTTTCATAGGTGCATCTATGGCCCAACGAACAAGAAATTTGATAAAAAGGACCACCAATGATGAAAATAATCTTATTTAAGACATTTGGCCAAAAACGGGCAAAAAAATGGTTAAGAAAATTTGGCATACCCTCAATATTTTAATCATAACTTTTTTTACAAAAATAATTTTGTTGTGAGAGTAGTCTTGCTGGAAAGAGGATTTCCGGGGATTCGATTTGAGTACAAGAACAACCCCATTCGGAGTCCGGAGGAGGGAGATATGATCAAAACAAGTTGACCCTATGCAGTTAGTCCACTCGAGAGGACGTCGGGCGCTCGAGCACCCAACTCTCTGCCAGTTGAGCGGTTGAGGGAACAGGGCTCCGCTCGAGCACGCTATCGCCCAAGAAAATCCCATATTTGCCCCTGTTTTGAGATTCTAACTTCAAAACCCTTAATCATTCATCAATCAAGTATCAAATCTCAATTTCCACCATAAAAACTTTGGATTCAAGTCTCATAAACTCTTTTATACAACAAATTTGAACAAATCAA
>JAUMHN010398539.1:0-23291 GCA_032360265.1 Heliamphora ciliata
ATTGACCACATGAACAAGTTCTTCTGTTGATGTCAACCGATACAGAAGGTGTTGAATGTACTTCAAAAACATCATCACCGGACACACTCACCACCCAACTGCGCCCTTCTGTAAAGGCTTTCTCCAATTTAGCATCCGTCTTGGGACATATAATGCCGTTCCAACCCCCTGCTTTGCGTCTACGTCGCGACATCTGGTTCATAAGTTTGACTCATATTTTAACTACCAGCTGTGTAATAGGCAAATGACGCTCCTCCCAGATCCAATTGTTGAACGACTCGACAGCGTTGGACCACATTTCTCCATACCGGCATCCAGGGAAGTATGCATTAGCCCAATGTTTGGGTGGTAGATCATCTAAAAAATGTCAAACCTTCATACCACCTTCTTGGACTAACTCACCTACCAATGTGCCAAACATTTCAACAGTCGGAGCATACGCACACTTTGAAAATAGAAACACCAATTTCTCTCTAAAACCATTGGGTATTCCACTCAACACATTTCTCAAGTTCGCCTTCAAATGATGCAAACAAAATGCATGATGAGATGTAGGGAACACCTTCGGCATGGCCTCAAGCAAACCAGCATTACGGTCGGAAATGAAGCTTATATTTTTGTCTAGTGAAAAAATCTTCCGAATACACATCAAAAACCAGTACCAGTTATCCTCATTCTCTGAATCAACAATGGAAAAATATAGTGGGAACAGTCCTGCAAGGCGTATAAACAACAACAGGTAATGTGGTATTAGCAGTGATACATTTATCAGTATTACATAGTCTACATTATTACGTAAGTAAAAACATAATTTACATTTTATAAGCAGTGTTACAAATTACTAGTACCCAAATCAACTGATAAAATTAACGGCAGTGATACATTTATCATCAACATTTGATAAACGTAACAGCAGTGATACATTTCTCACAATAGCACTATAATATCATTTCCCATTCCCAATTGATAAACTTAAGACCTAAGATACATTTATCACTAGCATCAAGGTCAAATGATAAAATTAACATCAGTGATACATTTATATCGGATTTACCAGTAAAGTATCACTTCCCAATCCCAGTATATAGACTTAAGAGCAGAGATACATTCATCACTAAGAGGTAAACCAATTGATAAAATTAATAATGGTGATACATTTATCACTAAGTATGGATCCAATTCAAAGCAGTGATTACCTGTATTGTCATGTTTACCAGTTGCAACGAGAAGGTTTCCCTTGTATCTTCCTTTCAAAAATGTACCATCGATAAACAACATTGGACGACATTGATTAAACCCACATACGCAAGCATCAAATGCAACAAACAACCTCTTGAAACGCTTTGTATCCATACAAAATTTCAACTCAAAAAAGCTACCAGGATTTTCTTTGCTTGCAGCATTACAATACGACTTCAAGTGATTGAAGGACAAAAAATAATCACCAAATACCTCACCCTTGCCTTTCTCCACTCCCATCCACACATGGTAATATGAAATATCTAACCTGTAGTTGCACTTAAACTCGCTTACCACATCAATTGGTCGTTTTAACAGCTTGCCGCGAACATCATCCACAATGACACTAGCAACAACATTAGAACTCATGTGCAAATTAGATGCCGTCCGTACATCCATCCCGCACGTATGGTTTCGGTTCAACTTTCGTATGTAAAAATAACCGTTTGCTGGTTCAACCCTAGCATGCACAAACCACATGCACCCCCTCGACTCCTTGTGCCTACAATGTGCTGTGACCCTTTTTTGGTCATTCTTAACGTACCGAAATTCAATCCCACACTCAACTGAGTACTTACACAACTCAATACGGAATTCACTGACCTCGCCTTCAAACTTTTGCCCAACATGACTGATAGCATTTGCCCAACTTGAAGACATTAATACCTTCTCCTTATGAGAACTGAAACTAGGTAACAAATCCACTTCACTAGCAAGATCAACTTGCCACAAACTGCTAATATCATTTGTGTTGTCATCACTATCATCATATTCACTAGAGTCCTCACTAATTGTATCATCCGAACTTCTTTCCTCTACACTCTCCACGTCAATAACATTCCCGATAACTGTCCCCATAAAAGAAAACATATTTTTGAGATCATCGTCGTTATCCAACATACATTTTGCATGACCGGGAATTGAATACGTAAGTGAAAAAGAGCCAATTTCCAGATTTCTCCATTTTTGACAAATCTGAGTCAAAATCAACTCATACATAGAGTTGCGTTCCACCCGTAACACCGTAGTACGAAATCCATACTTGCACATCAAAACCAGCGACCCATCCATTCTTATTAATGTAGATAGTTTACTACATGAATATAAACCATTTCAGTATCAGTGTTTCATTCGTGTTGAGCGATTCAAAAATAAAGACATAAAAATGAGTAATTGAAATGTACATACAAATTACACACAAAATTAATCAACTGTCAAAGTATGAATATAATGAACAAAACAGAATTGCATCAGTTGATACAATGCCAAATAAATGAAGCATTTCACTGTATGAAGGTATTGTAGAAATTTTGAAAATGTATCAGTTGGGTATGCCACTTTGTGAAGAATCAGTTAATCTTAAGCAGCAACTGATAATTGTATCAGTTGGGTATGCTCTATAAGTAATTTATTGTAGTCAAAGTGCTTCTTTATCACTTTGTTGGCATGTATCATGTCACATTAAAAGCAATTACCAGTTGATAAATAATGGCCACATGGTGTCGTATCAGAGTTTCACATAGCCAGCAGAATATGGGACATGTGGTGACTTCAGGATAAAAAAACATGGGAAGATATTATTGTAGTTGGACACGAAATGTAGCAGTAGCTGTAGCTGCCATTTCCACCAGCTATAAAAGGCAAAAAATGACAGAAGGCTCCCTTCTCGCATCAACCAAATCAACTAAATACACGTAATACTATTAAATCACATAACAAGTGATTTAATAGTAGAAAAGAATGTTAAAAATTGATGTAAAAAAATCAATAACCAGCAACAAAATAAATAGGAATCAAATAACCAACAGCAAATTACCAGCAGCACACCGATTGAAGCAGCAGCAAGCAGCAAGTGTAGTGGGTTTTATCGACACCTACCAATAACAAAGAGGAGATTGATGATGACTTGATGATTCTCCCCAGTCGTTGTTCTACTCATCAATAGCAAAACAATGAACCACTTATCGGGAGTGAGAAATTGAGAGAGAGAGAGAGAGAGAGGATCGGGAGAGAAAGAAACACAGAGCGAGAGAGCTCATAGGAAATATCAGTAGGGAGAGACTCAGTGAGCGATAGATCGGATCATTGAATCTCCACTGGTTTCGGAGAACAATCCAAAAAATCAGGATGAATCAGTTTACGCATGAATGGAAGATCTATTTTGTATCTGAAAACGGAAAGGATGAGGTTTTAAATGAGGGTATTTTTGACAATAAAAAAATTATTTTAAATTAAAAATGATTAAATTTCTTAAATAAAAAGATATAGGACTAAATTTCTTGTGATATCTTAAAAAATGACTAAACATTAATTTTTTTTTTATACATGTTTCTTCTTTTGGATAAATGTGTTATGAGAATGTGTTTACTAATATTTAATTAATTTAAAATTTAAATAAGGTTAATATTTATTATTTTAAATTTAGGCATTGTAACTTTTTTTATATGGTTTTTTTGTTTTTTTAGTAAAAAGAATTTACGTTAATTCAAACGATAATACTTTTTAAATTTTTTTCCTTATGAGAAATAAAAAAAATAAAATAATTTGATCAAAAAATAAAAAATAAAATTCATATAAGATGAAAAAAGTCACTTTAAGGCTTTTATGTAATTTTGTTTTGTCTTCAATAACCTTTTTTTTAACTTTTATCAAAACGGCTATACTTTTATATTTATTTTATCAAAATAAATCGAACAAGTAAAAAATTTATCCCAAAAAATTAGAAAAATTCATAAAAAACAAATATATATATATATAAATACTAAAAAGCTATCCCAAATAGAACTTTATATTTTGAATGATTCACATGTAAAAGTTATGATATCAGCTAAAGCAGTTGAATTCATGCACCGCACCATCACTCGCGCACAATTGCAACACAGCTTGTGTTTTAAATTTGGTTCAAAATGACACTGTTTTGATCCAAAAAGTGATCTCATTAAAATACCAAACGGTGCAGTTTCTCCTGCACAGCACACACTGTTGCGCATTACCCATAGCAACGTCCCCGAATTCATATGAAATGGTTGTATTCAATTCAAATTTTTAACGAAATTATTAGTTGTTGACTTAGGCATTTATATGGGTTTGTTTATTTATTTTGATATTTTGCATGGTGACAATATTATACACTCAAGATATATGTTTGATGGTATTAACAAACTCTTACCGAGGATCACTTTCTCATTAAGAGTTAAGTCTTTATCGTAACCTATATATATGTCGTTCAACTCACACGGTAAATAGGGTTTTGATATTTTTGTGATATCAGATAGGCATTCAAGTAGTGATTTTAGGTCACGAATTTGTAACTCACACTTTGTTTGTGATTAAGCATACAATAATACAATACAAGGTCTGAGGTGTTGTCAAGTTCAGTTCGTGTGCATCCAATAGTTTTGATTTGTCTTCATTTAGCATTTTTTGTTCAGAGTGTTGGAACAAGATCTAATCATAGAGATTCCAAATGTATGATCCTTGTTTTGTCATAAAAGGTTTAATAGGGTTCTTAACTTTTTGGTATAATTTATATGTACTATCACTAGTTCTTAGGATTCCGTTTCCCAAGAGGAAAGATTTTGTGAATGTGTTTGTGACCCAGTACGCTTACAACATTAGCTTGAGGTAATAACCCAAGAGTTGGAAACTACTCAGCAAGACAATAAGAAAAGCTTCTATGAGTTCTTGAAAAGATGGATGGCCAAGGAAACCTAGATAACCAATCGACCTTCCAAGAAAGACCAAATCCAAATGACTGGAAAGAACCTTTAGCCGTAGTCCATGAAACGTCTAACCAATTAACCCTTTCTCAACTTTGAACCGTTATTGAGGCGGGTATTCCTAAAGTAGAAGATACCATTTAAACTGGTGTAATGGACAAAAGAAAAGTTAACACGACAAGATTTGGATGAACCATTACACATGCCCAGCCTATAAACACCAAAATCGTCGAAGTTAGTGCCTTGGACACCCAAAATCCTAAACAAAATCCTAGGCCCAAAAAGAGTTTACTAACTTTATTTGGAAGCCTTACACTAGCTAAAGCATTGATATGTCTAGTGAAAGTAGGATACGTAAAACATTTAGACCCTTTACCTTTGCCAAACTTGTTGCCAGCCACCTATAACCTGGCACGTTACCGTGCTTACCATCAATCCATGGCTATCTTACCAATAACTTCATTTAACTTCGTGTAACGCCTTGACTTCGTAACCAAGGAAAACCCATGTTTCCTCAAGGGAGAGGCACATAAGAGGAACGTTTTATCAAAGAAATCATGATTTGAAGTAAAAAGTTACTCAAGGAAGTTTGAGAATTTTAGGTGAACACTTGAAAAAAACAAGGCACAAAATGACCCAACATGCCAGACCACTCAATCGGTTAAAAGACTGCTCGAACAGTCTCTCTGCAGTTGCAGCATTGTTTGCCCAAAAATAGAGAAATCGAGAGGTTCACATGATCGCTCGATAGACCGCTCGAGCGGTCCAGCTCTAGACAGTATTCTCAGCTTTGAACAATAACAAAAAAAGAAATAGTGACTTCCCATATCAAACAATTGGAAAAGTAACCCCTCGTGATATCCATACAAAAGATTTAAGAATAAGAGAGCATACAACCAAGCCCAAGCGTCCTCTCATGCATACAGAGAATGTACTCTCGGCCCTAAGGCCTTACAAAATGGATGCCCACACTATTGTATCGAATGAAGTATATTTACAAGATATGCAATCCACAAAAGATAACCCTATATGAATGTAATTCATTTCTCAAGAGCTTTCAAAAATGGTCCTTGAGATTATGCTTCTCACTCGACTACTTTCTTCCCAATATCACCTGAAATGTTGTTAAAAAACATGAGTTGAAACTCGTAGAAACAAGACTAACAATAAACATATGCATGGTATATGAAAATGGTTACGCGGAATGCACACATAAGTTTATCCAAAACCAATATTGTTTGTTCCAAGTCAAATTCCCAACATATAACCAAGTTTCAATAAATGTGATTGTTCTATACTCCTTAGTTTATGTGAAACTAACCCAATCCTCTTATCATTCTCAATCAACTTAATGCATCTTTTTATCCCATTATTCTATCCATTCATTCAATTAAGGTTTTACCAACCCAATTTATTCATCAATTCATTCAAGTACCAAAGCCGGACGGCGCCTATAGACTCAGACATATTTATCACTACTAGCCCACGTGAGGCCCGAGGAATAAATACCCATTCTATAGCCCAACACAGAGAGTACACATTTTTAGTTTTCTTTGAAAACATCGATAGGTGGGCCACCCAAGAGCATGCTTTTATGAGGATTAACGCGAAGAAATGGTCTACCTTACATTACGCAAGTTTCTGGTCTTTCACCGATGAGTAACTCGTGCCCAAACTTAATCATTCAATTCCATCACGTGGTACTTTAATTATTCAATTGTTCCATTTCATTAACCACAAAAGCAAGTCCAACCCATATCATTACATGCATGTTTCGATTTTTCATTAAAAATCCCAAATTTTCATACCTGGCATCGTCATGTGCCACATAACTCATGTGATATAGATACACTAGGTTATCAAGTCCTCAATTTAACCAATAATCATTTCAATTTCAACATATGGGTCCCTTAACCCAAAAAATGACTAATTTTCATGGTTTAAACTCAATTTCAAATCCTAGCCCATCGTTTTTCAAATTCAACCATATTCAACAACAATGTGAAGATAGAACCATGTTAAATCACCCATAGATCTATGATTTAACCTTCATTAACATCAAACCCTAACATAGGGCTTTAAAAATACTATTTTTATGCTCTTATGTTCATAAGTTCAAAGATACAACACATATCATATAGATATTCAAAGTTAGTCATAGATCCTACCTTTGGGATGCTAGATCCACAAGAAAAATGCTCTAATCGTGAGAATCTCCAACGAAAGAGTGAGAAGGGAGCCTCCAACGTCTAGTTCTGGCTTCCAACGATAAACATCCAAGGTGGATGCGAGAGATCTCCCCAAGAGAAGCTAAGAAGCTCCAAACAACCCCTAAACCCAAACCCTAACTCTCACACAAGATCTAGAGAGAGAGAAGAGGAAAGAATGAGAAAATCAACCCGTAACCCGTAACTTATAGCTTTTGTTCGACACAGACTGCTCGATCGGTCCCAAGACCGCTCGAGCGGTCTCTGCGACTACACTACTAGCCCAACTTTGAACAAGCCTATTTCCTTCATTAGAACTCCAAATAAGGTCATTCTTATGCTCATATTGAAGCCTCGAAAGTCTACTTTCCAATGGTTCTGACTTTATACCAGAATTCATTTTGTACAAAAAGATATAACCAAAATAGTGAAGGTATGTCACTTTTTTTCACACACTTTTTGCATATTTTTGTCCCGACATCTTTCAGAACCTTATATTCTTCACCGAATATATCTTAACATGCGTATCCAAGCTCAAAATACTCTCTAATGTCTTACCAAAATCAAGATTTAATTTTTACCCAAAATCAACGGTTAGTCCTTTTAAAAAAAAGAAAACAGGTCGGGTTACTACAACCTCTCCCACTTAGGAAATTTCGTCCTTGAAATTAGGTATATATCAAGAACCGAACAACTCAGGGTATTTCTCACGAACTCCTGACTCTCGTTTCCACGTAGCTTCTTCAACATCGTGGTGAAGCCATAACACCTTCACATACCAAATGGTTCTCCCTCGTAATACTTATTCTTTAGCGTCAAGGATTCTTACCAGTCTCTCCTCATAGGTAATCGCCATCTATCCTCAATTTCGTTCAATCCAAAACGTGGGATGGGTCCGGCTCATACTTATGCAACATAGATACATGAAAAATGTTGTGCACATAGGTTAACTCTAGTGGCAAGGCTAGGCGACAAGCCACCTCTCCAATCATATCAAGAATCTCAAATGGTTCGATGAAACGTGGTGATAATTTCTCACTCTTACCAAAACTCATTAAACCCTTCCGTGGTGAGACCTTCAAGAACACATGGTCTCCCACCTCAAAAGCTAATGGTCTCATCCTCTTATCTACGTATCTCTTCTGACAGTTTTGAGCGGTTACTAAACGTTTAGGGATAACAATGATCTTTTCTGTGGTCTCTCACACAAGCTCGGGCCCGAACACTGTTGTCTCACCAACTTCGGTCTAACAAATGGGTGACCTGCAAGGTCTACCATACAATGCCTCATAAAGGCGCCATCTTAATGCTTGACTGATAACTGTTGTTGTAGATAAACTCCACCAACGACAAATGGTCCTCCCATGATCCCCGAAAGTTTAAAACACATGCTCGTAATATATCCTCAAGTATCTGAATGGTGCGCTCCGACCGACCATCCGTTTGGGGATGAAAAGCATGACTACAAACGGGTACTAAGAAGCAGACTCATTCCCATAGCTGACTGCAAACTCTACAAAAAAAAGTGACGTGAAACGTGGATCTCGGTAAAAAATGATGGAAACCGGCACTCCGTGGAGTCTAATAATCTCACTCACATAAAGCTTGCTAAGCTTATCAACTAAATTCGTCATACGAATTGGTAGGAAATGTGCTGACTTGGTCAATCTGTCCACCACAACCCACACGGCATCATGCCCTCTCGGCGACCTTGGAAGGCCCAAAACGAAATCCATGGTGATGTCCCATTTCTATTTTGACCCTGGCAATGGTTGCAACTGGCCCACTGGTTTCTGATGCTCGGCCTTCACTTGTTGACATGTGAGACAGCGCGAGTTGAAAAGCGTAACGTCTTTCTTCATACCCCTCCACTAAAACTGCCTACGCATGTTATGTTACATCTTGGTGCCACCCAGATGCATTGCTAGGGGTGAGTGATGAAAGTCACAAAGCATGTCTCCGCGACACACTTCAGGCACAAAATTCTTTTTGCAAATATCAAACTCTGATCGGGGTAGATAACCCACTCCTTGGCATCCTCACCACTCAATACCCGCTCCCAAAACATCAAACATTTTGCATCCTACTGTTGGGCCTCAACAATGTGGTGAATAAGGGTAGGTTGAGAAACTACTATGAACAAGGTAACATACTCACCAGACTTTCTCAAACGAAGGTCATACTCTCCGACCTCCCCGAGCATACTCCACTCCCTAACGGCCACGCATGCTAACGTGCTCAAAGACTTCCGATTAAGGGCGTCGGCTACCACATTGGCCTTGCCCAGATGATACTGTAGATCGAAATCATAATCTCCTAAGAACTCCATCCATCTACTCTGGCGCAAATTCAGATCCTTCTATGAAAACAAGTACTTCAAACTCTTATGATCTGAGAACACTTCAAACCGTCCTCCATATAGATAGTGTCTCTAGGTCTTTAGAGCAAAGACCACTGCTGTAAGCTCCAAATCATGTGAAGGGTTGTTCTTCTCATGAACCTTCAACTGCCTTGACCCATAGGCCACCACCTTACCCAGTTGCATTAACACGCAACCCAACCCCTCGTGTGATGCTTCACAATAAACGGCATAGCTGAGTCCTCTCTCTAGTACGATTAGAATGGGCGTATTGGTCAATCTTGTCTTTAATATCTGAAAGGCGAGCTCATAACTATCATTCCACACGAACTTGATTCCCTTTCGTGTAAGGCGTGTCATAGGCGCTGCAAGCCTAGAGAAGTCTTTCACAAATTGATAGTAGTAATCTGCTAAACCCAAGAAGCTCCGAATCTCAAATACATTTTTTCGATCTTTTTCACTCCATCACAGCTTCAACCTTGGATGAATCCACTGCCACCCCGTCTCTCGAAACTACATGTCCCAAAAACTTCACCTTTAGTAACCCAAATTCACACTTATTGTACTTGACATATAATCGGTGTTCCCGCAACAACTGTAAGGCAATTCGAAGATGCTCCTGGTGCTCTTCTTCCGAGGATGAGTAAATCAAGATGTAGTCCACGAACACTACCACAGATCGATCAAGGTAAGGGTGGAAGATACGGTTCATAAAGTCCATGAACGTCACTGGCGCGTTAGTCAGTCCAAAAGGCATGACTAAAAACTCAAAATGTCCATAACGGGTACAAAATGCCATTTTTAAAATATCTTCCTCCTTGACCCGTAACTGGTGATAACCCAATCTCAAGTCGATCTTCGAGAAACAACACGAACCCTTTAACTGATCAAACATATCGACAATACGAGGCATGGGATACTTATTTTTAACGGTCACGTGGCTCAACTTACGGTAACCTATACAAAGATGCAACGACCCATCCTTCTTCTTTGCAAACAATGCCGAAGCTCCCCAAGGAGACACATTGGGGCGAATGAACCCCTTGTCTAATAACTCCAGGACTTGCACCTTTAACTCTATCAACTCAGTTGGTGCAAAAAGGTATGTGGGCATAGAAATGGGGGTTGACCCCTGTAGACACCCCAATTTGACCCTGCCCAATCTTAGGCGAATCCAATGATGAAAACAGGTGGAATAGTGCATCAGTTTGATCCTCGGGAAGTGATGCAGCTCGGTATTTTAACCTGAAACCTTCAAACCAATGAAATTTTAACGAACCATCGAAACTTGTTGTCCAAGTAAGGTGACCGCCATGTTTATTGTGGCGACTGCCATAGAACCTTGTAGAAACCCTACAAAACATGGCGAAACCCTACAAAACATGGCGACCGCCAACTCCCATCATGGCGACTGCCATAGAACTTTGTGGAACCTTTCAAAAACATGGCGACTGCCAACTCTAAATGGCCTGAAGTGTCCCTAAAATGTGGCAGCATTTCATTTGCTGATGAACTCTATAAATACCATACCCCTGGTTCGTTTTTCAGGACAGAATTAGAGAGAGAGGTTTAGTGAGAGAAGCTCTGTCAAGTCGCCGAGCAATCCGAGCCCCGACGCCGAAACCCTGCCGAAATATCGAGATCCGAACTTCCGATGCCTACATTGGAGCCTTGCTTAGATCACCACCCGAGGATTGGCACATCAAAGCACATTCCCCCAATTTGAGAATTTTTAAGCAATCTAGGTACCTCGCTTGGATTTTCGGTCTTTCTAACCCTATTCTTTCTCTTTTGGGGTGATCGGATTATATTTAATCTCAATTCATGTATTTCTTTTTATTTACATAGTTAATTTTGTTCATTATTTATATTGCTTCATTTAATTTGGTTACTTTAATTTCATTTAATTTAGTTACTTTAATTTCTTAGCTTACACTTTCACACTAAGTATATTATCTTTTTTTTTAATTAATTTATTAAATTAGTGCTAACATGATTTAACGATACGACTAAATAATGTCGTTATTGTTATGATATAAGCACTTACATAAAAATGGTTGTAATTGTTAATATTTTACTCATTTAATTTAAGTATTTCATTTCTTCACTTTTTTTTCTTTTTATGTTAATTTAATGTTCTAGCATTTATTTTCTTTTCTTCTTTTTAGTTAGTTTAATTTCTTTTACTAGCACTTTATTTCATTTCCATTTTCTTTTCTTGTAACATTAATTTAATACTCTATTTTATTTTCTTTTTAGTTTAATATTTCTTTTCTAACGTCTTTATTTTTCATTTATTTTTCTTTTCTTTCAATAATAATGTACTTTCTTTTTCCTAGTATTTTATTTTCTTTGCTTCCTTACAATGTTTAATTTAATACTTCTTTTTCTTTTAATTTTAGTTAATCTTTAATACTAACATGTCTTTTCTCTTCTTTTTCTTATAATGTAGTATTTATTTTTCTTATAAAAGCTCCATTTTCTTTCCCAACACCCTTTTTTTTATTTTCTTTTCTTCTTGGTAAATCCAAAAATCACAACAAGACTTTCAAGTTAATTTGCACTTTTAAATGGTAGTATAATTTTTTCCCATTTCTTTTATTTCTTTTTGTCTCTTTTAAGGCATAAAATGTAAATAGTTAAGTAGTATTTTCTAACCTTTTTATTTTAGCATTTTTTTTTCTTTTGTAAAATTTTTCTTCTCCTTTAAATCTTTTTTGTTATAAAACCCTTATTTTAAATTTATTTGTTAGTAAGTTTTCTTTTTAATGTAGGAATTTTACATGCTCTTGTTTTGGTTATGCTAATTTATGCATGTTTGTTTAGTATTATACTTAAAATAGTTTAGCTTATTTTTGTAGCAAATCCATGTTAGGTAATTTCTACCATGCTCTTGCTCTTTTATTTAAACCATGATAGTTAGCTTATTTTTGTGAATATTGCATGTGAAAATGTTTCATGTATCATTTAGTTAGAAATTGTATGCCGTAGGACTTAGGATTTTATCTCTTTATTTGTTCTAATTTGGAGTGCTATGTACATATATTATGTATTTTTCGTATTTGATTTTGTATGTTCTCTCTTTGTCTCCATTTTCTTTTTGTGTATTCTTTTGAGAAATTCTATTAAAAGAACCAATGATGATTAGTAGAGGCCAATCTTATGGTTGGGCGAATGGGGTGCCTAACACTTTTCCCGATTCGTACCTTAGTCTCCGAACTCTCTTTCTCTCGTTAACGTTTTTAAGATCAGTAGTTCTTTTTGTTTTTCTTAGTTTTTTTCAAAAACTAAGTGGCGACTCTATTAGCAGTAAAAAAGGATTTTCAAATTTTGGCTTTCAAGGTGTTAAAATATTTTGCAAACATCTTTGAATCCCTTAATTTTGAAACATTTTTATAACCCCTAAAATGCCAACGTCACAGTATTTTCTAGCGACTCTGCTGGGGACTGGTTTCCAAAATCAAATAAGAGGGCTAAACTTGAAAACATCATTGGTTCTTAATAAAATTTCTCATTTGCATTTTCGCATGCATATGCATTGTTCTTCAACCCCCTGCTTGGTCGACTCGATGCCCTGAACGTTAATCCGTTTCGGAGATTGTTGGAAAGACGGGCAACTCTTACTGACTGTACGCTACCATAGGTGCAGTAAAAGAGTTCGGGCGTACTGTTTGACCATGTTCTGCATGGGAGGTATATACCCGACTCTATTCAGAAAGTACCCTTTTCAATTGACCAAAACTGGCTTTTTGCATATAGTGAACTTAGAACCCCCCATATTAGGTGTTGCTAACCCTAGTAGGATTATGTATTTTTCTTCATTGTATGTTTTGTTTGTATATTGTTAGGATTGTTTTGATCAAGTTTAGGCTAGTTCTTTCTCCAGGTTCGACCTGAGTTTTCTGTTATTCTTTGCTTAGGCTAGCTTTTCCTTTGGGTTCTTACACAGGTTTTGTTTTTCACCATATTCGATTTTTCTTACCATAGTTTTCGTCCTGGGGTCATGCCTGTGTTTCGTTTTAACACTTCTAGGGTAGTTTCTCTCTCCTCCGAGATCTTCCTGGGCCGTTAAATTCCCTCCTCCTTGACATAGGCTCGTTTTCTCCAAATCCTCGACATAGGCTCGTTTCTTTTAAACCCTTGTAATACCTGTGAGATTTATTTTCCTACCATCATGCTGCCCGTTTTTCTTTAGAATTTTTAGGTCGAACCAGTCCGATCAACGTAGCTCTGTTTTCCTGTCGAAGTGTTATCCGTTTTCTCATTTTAGATGGACTTTTTCTCTAGAATTTAGTTGATTCCCCTTCTTAATCGTCTCTCTGGTTTTTGGGGTACCCTGTTATGCCGCCGACACGAGCCAATAGGGGCATTATTTTAGTCTCAGTGTTTATCTGCTCTTGATTCACTATTTTGGGAATTCAAGATATTCGCTACCTGATGCTAGAATGTTTTCCCAGGAAGAGTCTGATACTAGTTACTCTGCTTTTGCAATCCAGGTGTTCTCAGTGAGTTTACCATTAAGCTGAGAAAAGTACAGTCAGCACGTGTCTGGGAAAGATCAATGACAGGAAGACTCTGTAGGGTACCCAAACAGTCAGTTGAGATGGCAGAAAATGAGGTGAATCTAATAGCCCTAATGAGGGCAATCGCTGATATACAACGAGCCATAGAACAGCTGACCTAGGCTCAAGTGCAATGACAGGCACAGATCCAAGCAATTCAGGCTCGTATCCCTGTTGTGAATGGACAACTAGATGATACGAATGAGAATACCGAAGACTTTTGGAATGACAACCAGGTGCTCGATGGACCACAAGTTGTTCCACCACCACCGTAGAACCCTTGTTAGGTGATAGTAGAGGAGGAAAACATTACGCAGTCTAGAGAATCTACACTGATTGAGAAGATCGACAGGATGAAAAAGGTCCTTAAAAAAGCAAAGGGAATCAAAAAATACATGTTAGATGTGGGGGGACTATGTTTGTTCTCAGCTACTAAATTGCCAAAAATGTTCAAAATGCCAGATATGGAGAAATTCGATAGAATCAGAGACCCTAGAATTCATCTCCAAATGTATGTTGGCACCCTCTCGCCAATGGAAATTGATGACCAGTTGAAGGCTCAGCTCTTTCACCGATCTCTTTCTAGGGCAACCCAGAAATGGTTCCCCTCGCTTGATGTAGCAAAGACCAGAACTTGAGAAGATATAGCTACGACTTTCATCAGTAAGTATAGTTACAATGTCCAACTGGACGTAACTACCCGAGAGCTCGAAACAACTCGACAGGAGAACCAAGAGTCTTTTGTTGATTTTCTAACCCGGTGGAGGGCTAAGGCCGCCAAGATGACAAATTAGCCCTCTGAGAAAGAACAAGTAAGGATAGTGGTGAAGAACCTGCAGTCCCCGTTGAAGCATTATTTGATCACATAGCCACTCTCTACATTCGAGGAGTTGTTCGATGCTGGGGTACAAATTGAGGACGCTATCCAATTCGGTGACATCAAGAAAACAGAACCCAATCAGAAACCACCCAGAAGGACTTTTCCCACAAATAACCAAAACCAATCCGCTACCACCAACCTCGTGTCCCGCTCAAACGAGGTAAACCTGCTGAACCCATCCTCTTTCGCCCAGCAGTCCAATACGCCCAACAGTCCAATAATAGCCAACAGCAACAAAGGGCAAGGAGGGTGTTTACTCCCCTCAACATTTCTTTATCCACCGCCCTGAATCGACTTGTCGAGAAGGGGCTCATCAAGCCATTAGACCCCATGCCTGTACCCGATCCCCTGTAGCCAAGATTTAATGCTTTCCAATACTGTGCCTTCTATCAAGGTCCTAGGCATTTGACTGATAAGTGCATGCGGCTGCGTCATGAGATTCAAAATCTCATTGACAACAAAGTGATCCCGCCTCCATCCACTGCTCCAAAATTGAACGTAACGACTAACCCCTTGTCGAATCATGCCATGCTAGGCAAGCTGGGATAAATTACATATCTTTGGAGGAATTAGAGGACCCAAGCCAGCACATATGTTCAGTACACCTACTACACCCTCGTGTTTCAATAACTGAGGATTAGACAACATGCTCATTCATGATGGTTAGAGGTAGTCGAGATAGGTTGGAAGAATGAAATGATAATGCCTAGGAATAGTATCAACCGATAATTCAAACCTACAAACAAGAGGAGGAGCGCGATGAAGAAGATGGCTGGCCATTAGATTACCCAAGTCGACCTTATGGGTTTGGTCATGTGCTTGATGGAATCACCCTCTCCCAACTTGTTGAGGAGGAAGTGTATGTCGATGAGATGAAGTCCTACTGGCTAGTAAGAATCGTGTTAAAATTAGATGGAGTAGAGTGGACTGATTTCTGGGCTGCTCGGGAATAGGAAATGAATTTCATTGAAGAGGACATCTGGGAAGAAATTGATAATACATGGGCTATTGAAGATGACGAGGAAAGAAGGGAAAGGGCAGTCGTTAGTGACTTAAATGATTTGTGGGCATTTAAAAGCCCTCTGCACGTAGTTGAAGTGAGACAGACTGACAATGTGATGCCGGGATTATGGGATCCCGAAGATGGCGTGGAACACCTAACTAGAAGTGGACGACATTTTAAGCCAGCTCAGCTAAAGAAAGGATAGCCGAGTGGAAAAGGGAAAGAGACAGAGCAAGAGGAGGAGGATGATGCTGTTTTGAGACAATTGAAAAAGACGCAAGCCAACATCAGTATCTAGGGGTTATTGATAGCTTTGCATAAGCATAGGCAAGCTATTTTGAGGGTGTTGAATAAGGCCAGGGTCCCGATAGATGCAACTCACGAGCAGCTTATTGGGCTTATTCTGCCAGCCGCCGAACCAAAAGTCATTTCCTTTTATGATAAGGATTTTTCCATTGAAGGAAAAAATCACAACAAGCCACTTCACATCACCGTCAAGTGCCTAGAAAAATGGGTCCCGGTAACCCTCATTGATAATGGGTCTGCCTTGAACGTTTGCCCATTGAGAACGGCCGTTTTCTTAGGGATGAGGCCAGACCAGGTTACTCCCTGCAAGCAAGGGGTGCTAGCTTACGACAACACAAGGAGAGACGTACTGGGATTGGTGTCATTTGCAATTTTAGTAGGACCTCTAGAGACGTCAGTTGAGTTTCACGTGCTAGACGTGCCGGCCTCTTTCAATCTACTGCTGGGCAGGCCGTGGCTGCATGACTCAAATGTTCAAGCGGTACCGTCTACCATTCACCAAAAAATAAAATTGATAAAGAACGGGGCAATTTTGACTATCCACGGAGAAGACAGCATTCACCCCTAGAGGAGGATAGGGTACAACTATGTTAGAAGTGCAGCATAGTGAAGATGGTGTGTTGCTCGGTAGTTTTTGATTTGATGAAGAACAGACTGTTCAAATGCTGATGAATGAAGAAGAAAGGTATGTCAACCCACGGGCTGTAATAATGATGAGAAAAATGTCCTTTTTCCCAGGCATGGGATTAGGGCATAAACTGCAGGAAATCTCAGAACCCATTCAGGTATTGCTGACTTTGCACCGTTTTGGTCTTAGGTATGAGCCAACAGAAGAAGATCTGGAAGGGCCTAGAAGGGGCGAGAGGCCAATTATTCCGGGACACTCAATGGGTATTTCGTCAAGGAAGGGGAAGATTTCCCATATTACGATTTTTCAGAGCCATGGTTCGACGAGAAAACCAATCAAAAGCTGCCAGGGTTGGAGATCTTTTTCAACTACCAGCTGTCTGACACGGAAGAGGAAGAAATAATGGAAGAAGAGAAGGAAGAAAAGAAGGTTCAGGAAGAAGATTGGGCCGACAAACTCGACGGTACCGACCTGGGAGTACTGTTCAATGAGAAGATGGCTCAATTACATATAACAAAATCAGACTGCTTCATGATGGGTTTCAGCGCACCGGCAGATTGCACCAAGCTCATCGTCGACGTGGCTGTAAAAGAAGTGAAAAACTGGACCTTTGAGTATACGCAGGTTATCTATCCTGAGTCCAAGTTTGAGTCGGAGTCTATAATCGAAGGCACATCTATTGGTGCTCCTCTCTCAGCTCTTACCATCGAGTTTGTAATCCCTTCTGTTTTTAATGAAACGAATAAGATTTTTGGTTACTCTGCTTTGTTCGATTTATTTCATACGCTTTCTGATGATTTTGAATTCGACGGGGATATTCCCGAAGAAATAAAACTTTTAATAAATAAAAAAAAGAAGAAAATACGTGCCCAACCAATAATTGAAGAAACTTTGTCAATAAATCTGGGTAATGAAACCAACCCTTAAAATGTTCAAATCGGTTTCTTCTTTATCCTCAGTTGAACAAGAGCAACTAATAACTTTATTAAAAGAATTAAAAAATGTATTTGCATGGTCCTACAAAGATATGCCTAGAATTGATCCTGATATTGTCCAACACCATATCCCCTTATACCCTGATGCTAAACCGGTCAAACAAAAATTAAGACGGATTCGAACAGAATGAGCTCTAAAGGTCAAAGAAGAAGTTGCCAAACAGATCAATGCTGGATTCTTGATGGTAACCGAGTATCTGAAATGGGTAGCCAATATTGTACTGATTTTAAAGAAGGACGGTCGTATCCGAGTCTGTGTAGATTTTTGGGACGTCAACAAGGCTAGCCCGAAAGACAACTTTCCACTGCCGCACATTGACGTCTTAATAGACAGAACAGCGGGACACGCTTTGTTATCATTCATGGATGGCTTCTCTGGGTACAACTAGATTCTGATGGATCTCGAAGACAGAGAAAAGACGACATTCGCCACGCCTTGGGGCACCTATTGTTATCGTGTAATGTCATTCGGACTAAAGAATACATGGGCAACCTATCAAAGGGTTGCCACTACCTTACTGCATGACATGATACATAAAGAGGTCGAAGTGTACGTGGACGATATGATAGTAAAGTCTAAGGATCGAGATGGCCACATCACAGCACTACGAAGGTTCTTTGAAAGGATTCAGAAGTATAAGATGCGACTCAACCCACAGAAGTGTGCCTTTGGAGTCACTGCTAGAAAGATACTTGGATTTATGATCACTCAGCGGGGCATTGAAGTCGACCCTTCAAAGATCAAAGAAATTTTGAAAATGACTCCTCCGAAGACCGAGCGGGAAGTTAGGGGCTTTCTAGGAAAGATTCAGTTTATCAGTCGGTTCATCGCAAAGTTGACAACTACCTGTGAGCCGGTCTTCCACCTGCTGAAGAAGGGAGTCAAGTTTGACTGGGATCAGAAATGCCAAGACGCCTTTGATGCCGTACGACAGTACCTATAAAATCCACCTATTCTAGCTCCTCCCGAACCTGATAGGTCACTGATCCTTTACTTATCAGTGACTGACTCAGCTATGGGATGTATACTGGCACAAGAAGGAGAAACTGGAATAAAAAAGGCTGTCTACTACTTAAGCAAGAAGATGATCGGGTAAAAAATATAGTACACGCCGCTAGAAAAGACATGCTAGGCCTAGGTTTGGGCTTCCCAAAAACTGAGGAATCACATGCTATCTTTCACAGTGAATATCATCTCCCGGATGGACCCGTTGAAGTACCCATTCAAAAAGCCGGCACTAACAGGAAGGTTGGCTCGATGGTTGTTGTTGTTATCAGAATTTGATCTCCAATATGTTACCCGAAAGTCTGTCAAAGGCAAAGTAGTGACAGAATTTCTGGTCGATCAACCAATTGAAGGAGATGAAGATACGGAGTTCCAGTTTCTCGATGAATAACTGATGAAAGTCGGGGATGACAAGTGGACTCTATATTTTGATGGCGCATCCAATCAATATGGCTATGGAATAGGAGTCCTTCTTGGCACTCCTGACGAATCACATGTCTCGTTGTCTCTAAAACTCAATTTTGAAGTCACCAATAATCAGGCTGAGTATGAAGCATGTTTAGCTAGATTGGAGGCAGTCTTAAAACTAGGGGCAAGGAAGCTGGAAGTCATCAGAGACTCAGCACTAGTAGTTTCACAAGCAAGAGGAGAATGGAAAGTTAGGGACTTAACCTTGATTCTCTATCATCAGGAGCTAGAGAAGCTGATACCGCTCTTTGAATCAGTAATCTTTACCCATGTGCCAAGATTGCTGAATAAGTTCGTCGATGCACTGGCCACCCTAGCATCCATGATTGACATACCGCCCGGAGTCCAAATGAGGCCTTTGATAATTGAGCAGAAGAGGAAGCTGGCATATGAGATGACAGCCGCTATTGAAGAAAACACTAACAGACTTTCATGGTACATTGACATTCAGAACCTCGTAGAGAAAGGAGAATATCCCAAGTTTACCAGCAAAAAGGACAAAAGGGCAATACGACGACTATCTGCACAGTTTGTCATTTACGGTGGCAGATCGTACAAATGAGGACATTCTGGGGTCAACAAATTGTGCGTAAACACTAAAGAAGGCCAAGAGCTGATGAAAGAGATACATATAGGAGTCTGTGGACCACACATGGGTGAAAATATGTTAGCCAAGAAAATCCTACGACAGGGATACTTTTGGATGACAATGGAAATGGATTGTATCCTGTTTGTGAAGAGGTGTCATAAGTGTCAGATTCACGCAATTCTTATGCATGTTCCCCCGTCTCAACTGTACAACCTGACGTCACCATGGCCGTTCTCAGTATGGGGCATCGATGTGATTGGAAAAGTAACACCGAAAGCATCCAATGGACATGAGTTTATCTTGGTGGCCATTGATTATTTCACCTAGTGGATAGAAGCTACCTCCTACTCGGTATTGAAAGCCTTCCATGTTGCTAAGCTCATCAAACAAAATATCATTTGCTGGTACGAAGTTCCCCATGATGTCATCTCAGATAATGGCTCACATTTCCAAGGGGAGGTTTTGGATCTTTTCGAAGAATACCAGATAGTGGCTCATAAATTCTCGTCATATTGACAGCAGACCAACGGGGCAGTCGAGGCAGTAAACAAGAATATCAAGAAAATTCTACAAAAGACAATCAACTCACACAAAGAATGGCCGGAACTTCCACCATTTGCACTTTGGGGATATAGAACGTTGATCAGAACTTCAACTGGAACTACACCATATTCTCTAGTGTATAGGATGGAGGCCGTACTCCCCATTGAAGTGGAAATTCCCTCACTAAGAGTAGTGACTGAGGCCACTATCTCAGAAGTAGAATGGTAGAGGAATAGAATGGAAGAGTTGCTCTTGTTTGATGAAAGAAGACTACAAGCCCTATTTCATGTACAAGATTACCAAAGAAGGATAGCTCGGGCGTTCAATAAAAAGGTCAAAACTCAGAATCTCGGAGAAGGGGATTTGGTTCTTAAAGAGATCAGAGCTCCTATTTTTGACCCAAGAGGCAAGTTCAAGCCAAACTGGTCCGGACCATTTCTCATTAAAACCATATGACCGGTGGTGCAGTCGTTATTATGGACTTGGATGGAAATGCGTTCTCCGCTCCAGTTAACCTCGATCAACTTAAAAAATACTATCCTTGAGGTAAAAATAAAGATAAAATAAAAAGCTCGCTGAGTTAAAAATCAAAAAGGCAACTCAAGCAAAAGTTAGAGCAGCCCGTAAGGCTGAAAATCCAAATGGGCGACCTTGGCAAAAGTTAGGGCACAACGAAAAGAGAGTGTCAATACCCAAGTGTAAATCGAGGCCGAACTACGTTAAGGCTTGATTCCATCTTTTTGAAATACGTATGCAGCTTCTTTTGAGAAGTCCGGCCATATTAATCATCTTTGAATCTGAGTAAGACCAATACAAATTAATTTTTGGACATTCAAGCTTTGGATAAATTTGAACCATCTCAAACGTAAAGTGGGAGTTTTTCATTACTTTAATTGGAGCTACAATGTTTTGAAGTAAAAAGGAAGGCACGCATGTCCCAAACTCTACAAAATAAAAAAAGAAAGCTATGAAATTTTCAAAATAAAGTAGTGATCCTCAAACCCTTCTACTTTTCGCTACATGTTTTCCCTCCTCTTCATCCTTCTCCTCCCTGTCTTGTATTAGCCACGCCTTTTGTTTAGCAGAAAATTCAGGATACTGCAGTTCCTGCATCTCCATCCGTGAGCGAGATGGCCAAGCGTCCTGATACGATGACAAAAATGGGGCCTGCAGCGTAGATGAGAACAGACGGCCTCGGATACTAGGAAAGATGGTCTGACTATGACCGAACTGTCGCATAATTCGATGGGGGTAATAAAAGGTAGTCTGACGTAGGCCAACCAGTAGCACACTAGGATGATCCATAGTAGTCAAGGTCATGGCAGGGATCCGCCACCAAGGACACTTCCAGGTAATGTCTGAGCCAGTCAGAGAGGAAAGATACTGTCGCCAAGCTGCCTCGGTATCACATATCTGATAATGGGGGCGGTAAAGGAAAGCAGCGGCATTGTGCCTATCAGTAGGAGGCTTCTGTACAAGGTTCACCTTCTCCATCAACCAGATCTGTATCAAGAGTTAGAATAGTAACAGAAAGGCTTTGCAGTATGACAGTAGACTTGATATAGAGAAAAGATGTTGGGCTTACCTAAAGAAGTAAGAAGCTACCAGCAAAGGTGGTGGTTTCACCACGATGAAAAGCGTCTAAGCCTAGCAGTGTCTCGGCCAAAGCAAGGGGCACAAAGTCCTTTCCCATCCACATCTGACCAGCAATGTCAACCAAGGCGCATCTAACTCGCCCGTCAGAAGGAATAAGCAGATACTTAGTAAGAAGACAGAAGCAAAGCGCATAGCATCGCCGCAATTGAAAACCATAGTCACTGAGGTCCCCGATAGGGCAAAACCTATCAATAATCCAGGGAATGTTAAGACAGTCACCCGAGGTCAGACGAGAAGCCTCCATCTTAGACAGACCGTAGAGTTGCAACACCTGCTGCCGAGCTGAGAGAAAGGGAGTGGGGACGATAACGAAATTTTGCGGAGTCAGGTCCAATATGGAAGCAAATTCCTCTACAGTGAGGTAGAGTTTTTCAAGACCAAATCGAAAGACATGAGACTGCGGATCCCATAATTGAGTAGTAGCCGGCAATAAGGGATTGTTAATCTCCACGGCTCTCAGTGAGAAAAGGGCATTCACGCCAAATGGAGAGAAGTTTAAGCGTTCAATGTGGGAAAATGCTTCAATACATAGAGAAAGAGGAGAAGCCATCTGAGTCGGAGTAACATCAAATGGGGCCTCCAGTGCTATATTTATAAGGTTGAAGAAGGCGAAAAATTGAAATTTTGGCAGAAGGCCCATTCAAGGTGGCGACCGTCATCTTGGAACTGGCGATCGCCAACTCTAAAAAGCAAAGTACAGTGACATCATTCTTTTGACCAGGCGACCGCCATATTGAAACGGGCGACCGCCAAGTACACATTTTGGAAAAGTGGCGACCGCCATGCTATATTATGGCGACTGCCATGTTTGAACATGGTAGCTATGGGATAATTTGCAGTTTGTGTGATCTGTATTAGTTGTGGTATCTGAATTATGTATCTAAGGCAATTTGAGCAGCAAATAAAGGAAAACCATACAACAGATGAACATGTGAAGTAATAAATGGCACTAAGGCCTAAAATGCATCTCGAATATAACCAGGGGCACGCAAGCCCAATAAATAGTAAACTGGGGTACACAAGCCCATGGAGCAGATAAATGTATGTAAGTATATCAAACTGGGGCACGCAGGCCCATCAAAATAAATGTATCAAAAAAAAAGTAAAAAGGGGGGGGGGGGGGGACGCGCT
>JAUMHN010398539.1:23301-39207 GCA_032360265.1 Heliamphora ciliata
CCCCCCCGCGCTCTCTCTCTCTCAGGAAGAGACATCACCATCGTCAATGCCAAAGGAAGAGACAGCTCTGGATCGGCTCCGAGCAGACAAAACTGACCCTCTGTAACGGGCTTGAGAAGATGCCCGGGAACTATGACCTCGAACCGGGGCTGGGGCCGGGGTAGGCGGCCTAACAAGAGCCTGAGGTGGCACTATGCCAGTAGTTGGTACCGAAGGTTGTCAGAAGAAAATCAGAATCAGAACAGAGTACAAAAAAGTGTAGAAATTTTAGAAAGATCTATGAGAATACTTACTATGGCTGCTGGAGTAAAAGCAATGCCAGCTACTCGTACGGTGGCATCAAGCTGACGGATTAGTGCCCTCTGATTCGTGAGTATCAGCAGCAGACGGTCCACCCATGCCTGATCAAACTAGAGAAGGAAAAGAAAAAGATAATCAGACAAATAAAGCAGAAAGAAAAGATTGAGGATAAGGAAATACCTGGCCAATCTCTGCCCTGAACTCAGAAACTAGCGGGACTGGAACAGGAAGGGAGAAGGGGAAGCCATAAGCCACGGTCTGGATCTCCTAGGGAATCTCCGGGCCTATCACTCCCCCAGCAGCTCCAGCAGCAGCAGCTTCTGCTCCGGTACCGACAGTTGCACCAACACCAGCTCCCTCATCCTCTAGTGCTGGCCTCCTCATGCCACCAGCCGGGCCGGGTTCTAGTGGTCCCATCAGATGAGCCCGGGCCCAGGCCGTATAATCCCCCTTCACTACGAGTAGCTCCATAGCCGGCGTCCCCACTGTCTCCAGGAGAAGGTCAAACCGGCTCAGATCCTCAGTCTGGCGCATACAGGCCGGAGGAACCACTGGGATCCGAAAGTGATCCAGGCCGAGCGACTAGAAAACCACTTGCTCTCCCAGAGAGTACTCCCGCCCAAATGGGCCCTTCAGCAGAATACGCCTCGCAGCAATGTCGCGACTGCGCATCAGATCTGTGCCGGCCCGATCCTCTACAGCCCTTCAAACATCCCAGTGGATCTGCGATAATTCAAAGTATAGTACAATGCAAAGAATAGTAAGACATACAGTATGATGAACAATGTGCAGTAATCAGTGTCCAATACAATGCAGTGCAGTGCAGTGAACGAAATGAAGAACAGTGCGGTGCAGTGAACAGCGCAGTAAGTAGTATAATACAGAAAGCAGTGTACAAAATGGTAAGATACCTGGTCAGGGGTCAGCCGGTCCAAACACACCCAGAATTGGTCAAGATCCTTCCCTCCGGCCTTCTTCCCCTTTAGCCCTATGGACCACCGGGCTGGTCGGGGAACGACCAGAGGGTCTGCCACAGAGTTCGTCTGGACATGAAGCCCGTGGAACTCATAGGTCCACAACTGCAAAGAAGAAGATGTCAGCAAGCAGATAATAACAGATGATGGAAATGAAATGAAAAAGCGCAAAAACTAAATCATACCTTCCAGACCCTCCAATATCCCCCGATGCTGAGCTTCTGGGGGAACTGGGTTAAGGTCCGCATTAAGCTGTAGAGAGTAGTCAGAGCAGCGCCTCCCTAGTTGTACGAAGCAGCCCGGTCAAGACGAGCCAAGCCGCCCAAGTAATGTAAATGAACGGTGTTCTCCTTGTTCGAAAACAAGGAGGTACCGAACATGTACATTAGAAAACCCCGGGCAACCCACTCATAGTGACGAGGCTCGATGCACTAGAAGTGTCAAAACGGGTCAAAAAACCAAGTATAGCGGACCCGATGTCTGTCCATTTGAGCCAAAATAGCCCCGAGAAAGTATTGCAGCGCATCGGTCGACTGAGCAATGGCCGGGTCGAACGAAATAGGGGCTCCTCCAACCCAGATGCTGGTAATCAGGGCAAAGTCCAAAGGCGTCAGAGTAGCCTCGAAGATAGTGAAGTGAAAAGTGTTGGTGGTATCCCACCACCGGGTATGGCTGACAGCTCGGCCAAAGCTGTCAGCCATACCCGGTTGTTGCTCGTCCTACCCAGCAGGGGTATAAAACAAGCAAAATTAGAGGCATCAATATAATCCCGGCTGGGAGCAGGGAGGGCATCATACCACTCAAACACCTCCCCGGAAGCTGAACCTCCGAAACCTCGAACGTAGTGACCAGCCTGTAGAGAGAAGACAAACAAAGGATACATAAAGAGCAGATCAAACACATGAATCATGCAAGCCCTGATAAATCAAGCAAATCATAAAAACCCTAGGTGACAGTCCTTCGATTCTTTTCGAGCCCTAGAAAACTAGGCACCCTAACCCTAGATTCGTGATCCTTGCATATCGTAGTAATCCTAAGTCCTAGTGCGTTAGGCAAACCTTTATCATTTTGTGACAACCATTCTTCCCAAAAATAATTTTTTTTTTGTTTTGCTCCTTTTACCCTAACCTCTTAGGATCTCTTAGGATTAATTTTCTAGAAATCTTTAAAAATTTCCCTCAATCCAAAAAAAAAATTTCTTTTTCAAAATTCTAGGATTTTTTTAAAATTTTTCTAAAATTTTCTAAAAACTCCTAGGATTTTCTTAAAAATTCTCTTAAAAATCTAAGATTTTCTAAAAATTTCTAGAATCTTCTAAAATTTCTAGGATTTTTCTTAAATTTCTAGGATTTTCTTAAAATTTTTCTAAGATTTTCTAAAAATTCATAGGATTTTCTTAAAAATTCTCTTAAAAATCTAAGATTTTCTAAAATTTTTTAGAATTTTCTTAAATTTTCTAAAAATTTCCAAGAATTTTGTTCAAATTGCTAGGATTTTCTAAAAATCTTTCGGCACTTTTGAAAAGTTTTCTTGTTCTTCTTTCTCTTAATTCTCTAAGATGCCCCTTAAATTCCTAGAGTCTGTAAAAATTTTGTCCAAAATTTTAGGATTTTGACAAAATTTCCTCTAAAATTCTAGATTTTTTTTGTTTAGCTCCGAAAACAAAAAGAAAAATTTCCCCCTTAATTTTCCTATGATAAAAAAAAAAGAAAAAGCCCCCCTAATTATTTTTTTTATGTTTTCTCTAAAAATATAAAAATAGTAATAAATAATTCAAGCCTTTTTAGTCTAAAAATAATTGCCCATTTCTTTGTTTGTTCAAAATCCTAAGTGTCCCTACTGTTTTAATCTTCATCGCATAGGTGCCTAAGCTAAACTCAATTCCCATCAATCATTATAGTAAAATTATCATCAAATCACGACACATCTAAGGGGTTCCTAGGCATACGTCTACGTTTGTCATACCATACAACATGCTTTGGTATTTAAACAACAAGTTTGAAAAACTTATCGATGGGCGCCGACGAGACATATGACGGTTTCGCGTAGTTCAGCGTCTCATCCCACACGGAACTACGCGATGAGGCAGTGGAGCGTATGTTTGTGGGTCGAAGGGCACCGGATGACCCTCTCTAGCATCTGGATCCAAGAAATCAGCCACAGCGGCCTCAACAGCAGCATCTGCACCCACTTGTGTCTCAGCAGCTGCTCGTGCCTCCTCCTTAGCAACATGGTGAGAAGCATGCTCTGCCTCAACCACGAGGGCGTCCATCGCAGCAGTGGGCTGCGTGGAAGTGACCCCACCAGCAGAAAGGCTGAAAGTTGTACCTCTGAGAGTCCCCGTGGAAGAGCTCCTAGCAGCGGAGGGGCCCTGGCGCGCCCTTAAATCCTCATCCCCTGGTACTGGCCCTCCATGAAAAGGAATTGGATCACAAAAAGTAGGGTAAACGTTGTGTAAAAGCGAGAAAAGACTAAAGGAGAAGAAACAACGGCTAAAAAGATGAAGAGGAAGCAAGGAAGAGCTTAAGAGAGTTTGAGAGCACGACAGAGCTAGAGAGAGAGTGAGGGGTGAACAAATGAACCAGATCCGCGCGCCTCAAAGGCCTTATGCGCGTTTGAAGGTGGCGGTTGCCACCTTCGGTTATGGCGACTGCTAGGTTGGTGAAGAGACACATGGCGACCGCCATGTTGGAGGGAATTTTACCCTACGGTCGCCATGTCAGAGGGGTTTTGTCTTGGCAATCGCCATGTTCGCAACGGTCACATTAGGTCAGTTTTTTCATCATGAGGTTTTAGGGTTTTTAGGGGTCCGTTTGGGGGTCTTTTATTTGTGTATATGTTTATTTTCTTTTATTTTGTTTGGGTGTTTATTTATGCGCATTGATTTCGCGCATGTTATTTTTGTTAACAAATATATATATATATATATATATATATATATTTATATTCCTTAAAAAATATTTTTCCTTATTTTATATGGGTGTGCTTCATAAAAATAATTTAGGGTGTTTTCCAAAAATACGTCAAATTTTATGCAAAAATAATTTGTGTGTGTTTAAACGCTTATCTTTTTTTGATGTGGCTTTCTTCCCGATAAATTTAATTTTTAAGTCGTAACTTGGCTTTTAAATTATTTTTATCTCATGCCTCGTCCAGAATTTTTATGTCTTAACTCGACCTATTAATTTGTGGCTTTCTCCCCAATAAAATTAATTCTAAGTCGTAAATTGACTTTAGTTATCCTTATCTCGTGCCCTGTCCCATTTTTAGGTCTTAACTCGACCTATTAGTTTGACGTTTTTCTCGTCGGTCCTCCTCATGACCTTAAACTGACTCGGTCCTCCTCATGACCTAAAATTGACTCGTCGATCCTCTTTATGACTCTAAACTGACTCGTCGGTCCTCTTCATGACCTTAAACTGACTCAGTCCTCCTCATGACCTAAAACTGACTCGTCGGTACTACTCATGACCGTAAACTAACTCATCGGTTCTCCTCATGACCCTAAACTGACTCAGTCCTCCTCATGACCTAAAATTGACTTGTGAGAGACCGACCCATTTCATTTTGGAATGATTAAGTGTTCGAGTTATCTTGTAACCTTCAGATGGTGTTAGGTACATCTTGGTATGTGTTTGGGTTTGAAAGAGGTACGTTTGGCTTGGTTTTAGGTTGAAAAACTAGTTCCAGCGTCAGAAACACACTGCCCAGCAGTTCGGTCGACCGAAGGGCTTGGTTCAGTCGACTGAACCGAGAATTTTGAGTTCGGTCGACTAAACTGAAGAGTTCGGTCGACTGGACTGAAGATTTTTGGCATTTTTTTATAAATATCAGGCGTGGAGGTATTTTGGAATATTTTTGATATTTTTCAGATCTGGTTTCTCTCTCCCATTTCTCTGCCTTCTCTCTAGATTTTGAGGGCCCAGGGCTCGATTTTCTGCGAACGGACTGCGGATTCTTGCTGTTGGTGCCCGGGGCTTCGCATATATCCGGATAGATTTTCGTTTCGTCGAGGTTTAGTTTTTTTGGTTTCGAGTTTTGACTCGCCGAGGTAGGATTCTAGACCTACTGTTGTTATGAGGGTGTTATATGCAATTATACTTGCTTTCACCGAGTAGAAATGCATCAAATATGATTTTCATGTGTAAACCTTGATTTTGGGTAAAAGTGGATTTTTACGCCTTTTTTCGGTCGTACACGTGATTCAGGTACGTGATATCCGTAGTTTTCAAAAGGTGGTTTAAAAACGAGGTGTTTTGTGAAAATGGTGAAAAACTTGTTTTTGGAAGTTTGGAGCTAACCTGCGGGGTTGAGTCTCATCTTTCAAATGTTTCGCAGGAAATGATTTCTTTTGATCTCCATGGTTGATGGATTGGATCATTTTATACATGTGTTGTATAAATGCTTTGTGGATTTTTAAATGTTATCCATAGATGTACCGTGACATAGTGTGTGTGGTTGCATGTGGGCTTGTAGTGCGCCTCGGTGAAAGTCCCGAAACGTGCGCAGTGTAGGTGCTCTATACTTTTGGGTTAATCCCCGTAAATTGAGTCGGTTGCCTCCATGAATGGCGATGTGTGGGTGCTCTGGACCCTCGGGTTTCATACCCGTAAATTGAGTCGGTTGCCTCCGTAAATGGCGTCATTGTTGTAACTTCCTATAGAACTTGTCATTACCAAGCCAGTCTGTGTGACTTGGGTCTAGGGTAATGGGCAGGAGTCTATAGTTGTTACCTTTGTCTATGTGACAGAGGCGGTACATAGGATTTCATTTACATCTTTTCTCTTCGGCTGCGTGACCCGAGTGGAGCAAACTATTTTATCGTTTTATTTTCCTCGGTTGTGTGTTCTGAGTGGGAAAATAGCGTGGTTTCTGGTTGTGTGATCCGGGTGAACAAAAATTAATATTTTGTTTGATTACTGCTTTCCCTTAACTGTGGCATGATATCTGTTAGGATGATATGCATAGTTGAAGGATGAAAAATGTAGAATTTTATGAGATAAAATTATTTTGAGGCTTGTGTTGGCCTGATGAAAAACTTGTGATTTTTTAGAAGAAAACCCTTTTTGGCTCCTGTGGTTGTGCTTGGGTGTGTGTAGTTGCATAGCGTGCTTTACAGCTTTATTGTCTACTTTCTATTGGGTTTCGGCTCACGGTGTGGAATTTTTGTTAAAATCTTTTTCAGGTGAACGTGGTCCTGTAGGTTGACCCTGGGTGCCGGGAGGTGGCTGAGGACAAGATTTCTATTTTGTCTTGATAGGTTGTTTATACCTTTTTATATATGTTTCATGTTTTATTTATAACATGTTGTAATGCATATATAATTCTTATGGATGTATGCATGTTTTAATACTTTCGAGAGTAACCAGGGGTTTGTTGTATCATGGTTTACAAACGGAGTTTTAAAATGGCTTATACTTCATTCAAATTCTTGTACTTTGAGAGAGATTTTGAAACGACCTAAGCTTCTTTTAAAAAAAAATATTTTTTTTAATCCAAAACTTGTATTTTGTTTTGTTTAAAGGCTTAGCTTGTGGGACCATAACCGTAGTCTCTTGACTACTCTTTCAAATTAAATAAACCCTCAGTAGTATGTTTTACAAAGATTTTAGCCTTGTTTGGGCTTTTGGGTTTTTATCCTTTTTCATTCGAGCGTTTGTGGTGGTTGTTCGGTGGCTCTTTGCGTGACCCGGAGTTTGGGGCGTGACATCACTCATCGGTCCTCCTCATGACCTAAAACTGACTGGTCGGTCCTCCTCACGACCCTAAACTGACTCATCGGTCCTCCTTATGACCCTAAACTGACTCAGTCCTCCTCATGACCTAAAACTGACTCGTCGGTCCTCCTCATGACCCTAAACTGACTCGGTCCTCCTCATGACCCTAAACTGCACTACTAGAAAATAGTTGAAACATCACACTTTATACGTGTGATTATAAGGTTATAATCACGCTTTTCTAAGCATGATTTATGGGGGTGTAATTTAAAATCGAGATTCTCGATCACACTTTTTGTGTGTGATTATTTACACAAAAAAATGTGATTAAAAATAAAACTATTGTGATTGTTAGAACTTTAAAATCTTGATTTTGTATTATCGATCACACTTTTTTTGCGTGATAAAAACTGAAAAGTGTGATTAAAAATAACAAAAAACGTGATTAAAAATAACTAAAAGCGTGATTAAAAATAAAATTAGTGTGATTGTTAAGTCGATTTCGCATTATCGACCACACTTTTTTTGCGTGATAAAAACTGAAAAAGTGTGATTAAAAATAATCACTGTGCACCAGCGCACACCGAATGTTATTTCGAGTCTCTTTTCACCAATGATAGCCTTGTCAATTAATACAATTCCTGACTCATCAATTCTAACTAGCTTCAAATCTAAGTTTTTACATATTTAGATCTATCATATCCACAAAACATAAACGTGAAACATAAAAACCAACTGGTATAGAGCATTTTCAACAAAATAAACTCTATGTTTCAGACTCAAGACAACAAAATAGATTACCATAACTATAATGAAAGAATTCATTAAATTTTCAAAAAATATATTCATATAACACTCAATAATCTTTTGATAAATTGTAGCAAATTTAAAAAAATGCCTAATAATTTAAAATTTGTCACAATACAAGCTGGGAGAATTCTTGCTAAAGAAAGAAGCAGCAATTCCAACAAATCCATCACTTGAACTAGTGTTGAGAAGAACAATGCTAGCCACACTTTGGAATCTGCAAGTCAATCCAATTCACAAGATTGAATTAGCATGGAACAAAAAAATAGTAAGAAAATTGCTCAAAAATTTTAAAAATAAGCTATTACTGTAACCCTAAAATCATATATTCTCATCCAGGACAAAAAAATTAGAAGCCTTATGCACAAATTGTCACAACCTCAAACCCGATGCACATGTCCCCACATTATAACCCGTTATCCCTATGACTAGAACTTCTCTTATGATATTCTCTCGAATTCTTTAACTCATTTTTAAAGAAATAACTCCCAAATTTATAAAATAATCTAAGTATAAAATTTATAAATTTCGGCAGAGTTTCCTTTATTTTTTGAACTATTCCAAACTTCCAAAAACCTATTAAATTCAAACAACAATCTATACTCAGGCACAATCTGAATTTCAACTCACAATCACAACATCCAAGACAGTATCATGAATGGATGAAGGAAACGAAAAAAAAAGACTACAAAATATGTGTGCTATCATGTAATCAGTCCAAAAGTACGTTGACTAACTATAGCAATCCTCATTACATATTCCATCTCAATGGATGAGCAATCGAAACTACATTAAAAATTAACTAAAATAATTTTGTTCCAAAACAAGCACGGGATCTTTGCTAAAGTAACGTTGGTCTGCTTTATAGTGGCAATTCTTGAACCTTTTTATGCATGTGCTGTGAGTTAACAACTTTGTTAGTGTTTCATTTATGTTAGATAGTTATATCATGTTTAATAGTGACTTACAAAAATAATTATTATGCAAAATTATGTATATAAAACGACTAACCAGGTAGTCTTTCCACTAGTAGATGAATAATCTCCACTCCCAAAATGACCATTGAATTCTTGGCCCTTCAAAAATTTCATGATACTCGCTGTCATCTTCTCATGTCACTTGCCTATCATTGTTCATCACGTGTGGGATTTTGGTGGTCCACATTATCCTATGAAAAAGACCATGTGTGAATTTAATTAGAGATGTCAATATTTAGATGTTCCAAATGGTCAGGTGGAGTAAAGCATATTTACTATATTTCAGTTAAGTCGCTATTATGGTTAAGGAAACACAACTCACGAGAGATACAAAGAGCATACAGAGAATCTAAGAAGGCATTTAGATTATCAGTTCAATATACATATACATACAAATATGTTCCATACAAGCAAGAAAGAGAGATACTTGGAGAGGGAAATGTAGTTGTATGGCAAACAAGATGAGAAAATCAAGTATGTTCTCAATCACTTTCTCACTTTTCGACTTTGCTATAGAACTGAATTTTCAAACTGGAGCTTGAGGAGAACCAAGCTTTATATGAACTAGCGGTGGACACACGCATGTGCGTGCAAGTGTGTATTTAAAAAATTAAAATACCTAAAAAGTAAATAAATAAAATAATTTAATTTTAAAATTGTCACGCCCCAAACATCCGGGTTACGCGAAAACTCATCAAAACACCCATTTTAAAAAATAGGTTTCACTGTTAATAATTAAAATGTACAACATTTGGATAAAAGATTCCCACAGTTCAACTCTCATAAAACTGTAAATCATGCAATCTCATTCATGAATAATAGTATCGCCTCAAGGCGTACAAAACTAGCCTCAACAAGTGTCACATGTGTAAGTATATGTCTCAAAAAGAAAAACTACAGCAAGTCTTTCGTCACCTCTGCACTAGGTCAACTCATTGTGCTCACCTGAAAAGGTTTTACAATAAAATCCCACACCGTTAGCCAAAACCCAATAGAATATAAACAATAAAACGATAAAGCAGGTTATACAATTATACACACACGGGCTCAACCACGGAGCCAAAAAGGTTTTATCTCATAAAAATCCACGTTTTTCATCCTTCAAACTATGCATATCATCCTGATAGATATGATGCCACAGTTAAGGAAAAGATGTAAATAAACAGTAAGCTCGACTCAGATCACACAATTGAGGAGAAAGATAAAATGTAATCATATATACCGACTCTGCCATACTGACAAAGGTAACAACTATAGACTCTCGTCCATTACCCTAAACCCACAGGCTTGGTAATGACAATCTTTATACGGAGTCACAACAACGTACCCAATTTACAGGCATAACCCGAGGGTACAGGGCACCCAACACAACCACTCAATTTACGGGACCTGAGCCCGAGGGTCCAGAGCACCCACACTCAATTTACAGGGACTAACCCGAAGTTACAGATCACCTACGCTGCGCACGTTTCTGGACTTACACCGAGGAGCAATGAAAGCCCAACTCAACCAAACCCATTGTCATGGTACATCTAAAGAAAACATTTAAAAACCCACCGTAACTCAACTACGAAAACCCGTAAAATGATTTATACCACACATGTATAAAAAGAGATCCAATCCATTAAAATGGAGATCTAAAACCATTTCTAACAAAACGTTTAAAAGGTGAGACTCAACCCCACGGGTTAGCTCCAAACCTCTAAAATCACGTTTTTCACCGTTTTCACAAAATACCTCATTTTCAAACCTCTTTTGAAACCACAGATACCAACATACCCGAATCATGTATAAAAATCGAGAAAAGGCGTAAAAACCCACTTTTTACCCAAAACCAAGGTTTACACATGAAAATCACGTTTGATGCATTTCTACTCGGTGAAAACAAGTATAACTGAATATAACACCCTCATAACAATAATAGGTCTAGAATCCTACCTCGGAGAGTCAAGAACTCGACGTCTCAAAACTGAACGGTGTCAGAACGAGAATCCAACCGGATGTATACGAAGCCCTCGGCCCCAATAGCACGGATCCGCAAGAAATCAACAAGAAACCAAGCCCCCGGGCCTCAAATCTAGAGAGAAGGGAGAGAGAATGGATGAATAAGCCTTTCCAAACACTCCAGCCCTGGGAAATATATATAGACAGCCCAAAAAGAGCAGTTCAGTCGACTGAAGAGCCAGCTTCAGTCGACTGAAGCCCCTCGAAACTCGCAAACTGCCTCCAGTTTAGTCGACCGAACCAAGGAGTTCAGTCGACCGAACTCCTAAAAACCAGTCCATTCGACCGAACCTATCCCCCCAATCGACCGAACTCCAGAAAAAGGCTACTGGAATTTCTGTTTTGGTTTTGGTCTCGATTTTGTGAAGCAAACATGATTTTTTTGTCCAAACATAAGCCAAACGAGCTCCTACCAAACCCCAGAAAGTGTGTAACACATCTACACATGCTTTTCTACAACTTTAAAGCATAAACTATGCATCAATGTTGTTCATATACTTGAATAAAAGCGTCACGTATATAAATAACTCAAAAGGTAAGGGTCAGGGTCTCACAACTCTCCTTCCCTTAAGGAATTTTGCCCCCAAAATTCGCAATAAGGTCACGAGGTAAAAAGGTCTGGGTATTTGGCACGCATCCCAAACTCCAGCTCCCATGTAGCTTCCTCAACCCCGTGATGATGCCATAAGACCATAACATAAAAGATCGTTCTACCTCGCAACACCTGCTCCTTTGTATCAAGAACCCTCATTGGACGCTCCTCATAAGTGGCATCCTCATCAATCCGCAGCTCAGCCCAATCTAACACATGTGAAGGATCAAGCTCGTACCTCCGAAGCATAAAAATGTGGAACACGTTATGTACAGATGCTAACTGAGGTGGTAGAGCCAAACGATAAGCAACCTCTCCAACCCTGTCTAGGATCTCAAATGGTCCAATGAAGCGCTGTGATAGCTTCCCACTATGACCAAACCTCATCAAACCTCTACGTGGCAAGACCTTCAGAAACACATGGTCTCCCACTGCAAACTCCAAAGGTTGCCTCCTCTGATCTGCATAACTCTTCTGGCAGCTCTGCGCTGTCAATAGGCGTTGGCGAATCACAGCAACCTTCTCTATCGTCTCTCGCACCATATCGGGTCCCAAGACTGTGGTCTCTCCCACATCTGTCCAACACACGGGCGATCTACACGGTCTACCATACAAAGTCTCATACGGTGCATCCCAATACTGGACTGATAGCTATTGTTGTATGCAAATTCTGCCAATGGTAGATGATCCTCCCACGAACCTCTGAAATCAAGGACACAAGACCTCAGCATATCCTCTATAATCTGTATAGTCCTCTCTGACTAGCCATCCGTCTGGGGATGAAAAGCAGTACTGAACGTCAAGTTCGTCCCCAAGGCCTCCTATAGACTCTGCCAAAAGTGCGATGTAAAGCGCGGATCTCGGTCTGAAACAATAGACACTGGCACTCCGTGCAATCTAACTACCTCTCTGACGTACAAGCTACTCAGTCGTTCCACCGAATCCCTCACTCGGACGGGGAGAAAGTGTGCAGATTTCGTCAACCTATCAACCACAACCCATACAACGTCGTGTCCCCTAGGTGACCGAGGAAGTCCTGACACAAAGTCCATGATAACATGCTCCCCCTTCCACTCTGATATAGGCAACAACTGTAGCAATCCTATCGGTCTCTGATGTTTCGCCTTTACCTGCTGACATGTGAGGCATCAGAAAACAAATTGAATCACATCTCGCTTCATCCCTGTCTAATAAGACTGACGGCGTAAGTCATGGTACATCTTCGTGCCACTCACGTAATAGATCAGCTCGACATTACTCTAGCACAAACAACCTGCCTGCCAACCTCAGACTCTGATCAGAACCCACAATCCATCTTGTTGTATCCTTGCCACTAGCAACACGGCCTCGTATCATTTGAGCCTCCTGGTCCACCTGCTGGACCTCTAGCACACGTGCTATCAACGCTGGTCGAGTAACAAAAGAAAATAAGGTGGCCCCCATCGCGATCTCCCTGAGGCACAAATCAAACTCCCCAACATCTGCAAGCATGTCCCACTCACGTATAGCCACAGAAGCTAAAGACCTGTGAGATCTCCTACTGAGCACATCTGCCACCACATTGGCCTTCCCTAGATGATACTGCAAATCAAAATCATAATCCTCTAATAGCTCCATCCACCGCCGTTGGCGTAAGTTCTGGTCCTTCTGCGAAAACAAGTATTTTAAGCTTTTGTGATCGGAGAAAACCTCGAAATACTCACCATACAGATAGTGACGCCATGTCTTCAAGGTGAAGACCACAACTGCTAACTCCAAGTCGTGTGTCGGGTAGTTCTGCTCGTGCATCTTCAACTGTCGAGAACCGTAGGCTACAACCTTACCTTCCTGCATCAGAACACAGCTGAGACCGTCATGTGATGCGTCACAGTACACCGTATAACCCAAGCCTCGCTCTGGAATGATCAATACCGACGGACAAGTCAACCTCGTCTTCAGCTCCTGGAAAGCTGACTCACAGGACTCACCCCAAGCAAACACAACTCCCTTCCGCGTCAGACACGTCATCGGTGTAGCGAGTCTAGCAAAGTCCTTCACGAACCGTAGATAGTAGCCGGCTAGACCCAGAAAAGTACTAATCTCAAAGACGTTCTTCGGTCGCTCCCAATCGGTTACTGCATCTGTCTTTGACGAATCCACCGATACCCCGTCTATCGAAATCACGTGTCCAAAAAATCTCACCTCCGACATCTAGAATTCGCACTTTTCATACTTCGCGTACAAGCGGTGCTCTCTCAAAGTCTGTAGTACGATCCGCAGGTGATCCTCGTTTGCCTCCCTGGTGGGTGAATATATCAGAATATCATCCGCAAACACCACCACAAAACTATCCAAGTAAGGATGGAAAATCTGGTTTATCAGACTCATGAATGTAGTAGGTGCGCTGGTCAAACCGAACGGCATAACCAGAAACTCATAGTGACTATAGCGAGTCCTGAAAGCGGTCTTCGCTATGTCCTCGTCCCTAATCCTCAACTGGTGATATCCCAACCTCAAGTCTATCTTCGAGAAGCAGCTCGAATCCCTCAGCTGATCAAACAAGTCGCCTATCCTCGGCATCGGGTGCTTGTTCTTCACAGTCACCTGGTTTAGCTTCCTATAATCGATACACAGACGCAAAGATCCATCCTTCTTCTTTGCAAAAAGAGTAGGAGCTCCCCACGGAGAAATACTCAGACGTATAAACCATCTGTCTAACAACTCCTGCAACTGTACCTTGAGTTCACGCAACTCAGCGGGTGCAAAACGATAGGACGGTATAGATATGGGAGCAGCTCCGGGAACTAAATCAATAGAGAACTCTACCTCCCGGCTCGGTGGCAACTCATATAAATCAACAGGAAAAACATCAGGATAGTCGCACACCACCGGAGGTAATTCTCCTCGAACCCCAACTACCTCATCCAACATAAGGGCTGCAAAAAGAGAACCCAGGTTGCCTTGGTTCCGTACAACACCTGGCATAGACCTCAAACCCTCATCCTGATCTCCCACAAAACAAAAGCAATCTCCCGTCGGTGTACAAACCGTTACCCTCCGTTGATCGCAATCGATGAAGGCACGATAGGTGGTCAGCTAGTCCATCCCTAGAATGACATCAAACGCAGTCATGCCTAGGATAACAAGGTCGAACTCTAAATAACGACCGATGACCTCCAACACGCAGGATCTACAAACAAGACTCAACGTCACATCCCCACTCACAGGGGTCTCCACGCACATAATACTACCCAACCAATCCATGTGCAACCCCAATGCAGATGCAAAAGCTGAAGATATAAACGAATGTGATGCTCCAGTGTCGACAAGAACACTGGCCCATGATCTGTAGACTAGAAAGGTACCTCTGATCATGGAGGTGGTAGCAGTAGCATCGGGTACGATCGGTGCTCTAGAAGAACTGGGCTATGCAAGAACGTAAGCTCTGGTCGGTCTGCTGCGGCTCTGAACTACCGACTGTCTACCTGACTACACTGATGCACCTCCCTCTGCAAATCTGGACGTCTGAGCTCTTAGCTGCTGATACGTCGGTCGCCCCTGACCTGGTGGAACAGCTGGTGCGCCTGTTGTACTACGCACACTCCCTCTTCCGAGACAGTCCCTACAGATGTGCCAAGACTGGCCGCACTCAAAACATACCACTGGCCCTCTCCCCTGAGCCTATGACTGTGACTGAGCCTGAATAGGCACTACACTCCTGCACTCGGCCGCACGATGCCCTAGCCGCTGGCATCTATAACAAACAAGCGCTCTCTTATCCGACCTTCATGTTGAAGCTACGGGAGGCACATATGTAGAAGATTGTGGCGGATATGACCCCACTGGATGCGAACTCGGACCAGATGTTCGTCTACGCTTGTTCTCCATGCGCCCCTGATCCTGTGTGCGTCCCCTGCCCTGCTGACTCCTACTGTCCCTGTCTCTGCGTGTCTCATTCAGAGTGTCCTCCACTTTCATAGCAGTTTCCACCAGCTCTGTAAAGACCTGCATCCTGAATGCCGCCATTTTGTCACGAATAGCGGGCCCCAAACCCCTCTCAAATTGTTTCGCACGAAACTCATCAGTAGGCACAATCTCCTGTGAAAATCTGGATAGGCTAGTAAACTCAGCCTCATACTCAAGCACTGTCATCGTCCCCTGCGCCAGAAACAGAAAGTCCTCTTTGTAGCAATCCCTCAGAGTCGCTGGAAATTATTTCTCTAGAAATACCTTCGTGAATGCAACCTAGGTGCCTGCCACTGTGGTCTTGGCGAACTTTCACCACAAGTGAGCACTCCCTCTCAACTGGAAGGCGGCACATATAACTCTCAGATCATCTTCCTCAATCTGAAGCGAGTCAAGGATCCTGGTAACCAACTCCAGCCACTCGGTGGCAACCGTAGGATTGGGATCCCCAGAAAAGGTAGGAGGATCCAGACGGTAAAACTTGCGCATCGCAACCGTCGCCCTCGGCTCTCTCCCCCTAGAGGCCTCAGCCAGTTGCCGGATGGAGCCGACCATCTCACGCAATAGATCTCCCTCAGCAACAGGTCCTT
>JAUMHN010398540.1:0-16252 GCA_032360265.1 Heliamphora ciliata
CGTGTGTACTCATTTTGTAGGTCAGCAAACGGACGGGTGCGATCGAGCTGGGTTCAACCCATCAAACAAATCTAATAATTATTTTCCCTAGCTAAAATATACTAAAAAACTATAATCCTTATTAACTAGCATTTTTATTAATCTATTTCAACACTAGTACACATTTTAGCTGGATAAAGTACACAAAAAGATTCATCGAAACATAATTAGTGATATGATGATGTGACATATTTGTAGTCGTCAAACTAATATAACTAGTCTAACGACTTACTAAATTAATTTCGCTAGCCAAAATTATAAAATTCAAAATAACTAGTGGGATAGAGCACATGCGGGGTACTAAAAAACTGTATTAGTTAGCTACTTTAGCTAACAGGCTTCGTATGGAATGCCTATTGAAGATGCTAGTACTAGATCAACGAAGCCACATCAAATGAGAATACTAGCTAAAAAAATGGATACAGGGACCAATGTGACTGACAAAGACAATACTAGCTCAATTCAAATAAATGCATATAGGTAAAATGTTGAAGAATTATAACCATTAAGGTTATCCAACCAAGAGGGAAAAGCAACAATGATTATTTAATCTGCAGCTATTTATAAGAGTAGTCAGTTAGGGTGTTTTTCCATGCAGAGCTTTGAAGTGACAAAGTAATAAATAGAAAGTACTAAAGTATATAGTAAAACTTACTTCATGGAAGCAAAAAGTCTCTCCAATGCAAGCTTATTTTGAAGGTCCATCTGCATGTGAAAGAAGAATAAGAAACATGCATAAGGGCCATTAACTATAAAAACAAACACTCTGAGCAATATAATTACAAATTATAAAAATACATTAAAAATCTATGCCAAAATTTTTTTACTTTTTTAAAATTAAATTTATACATTAAAAATTTATATAAAAAAATTAAATTAAAAATCCACCACGTGCTCGGTTGCATGTAAAAAGAACACACACTTGTCACCTCACATTGCATGCAGAGTAACGCGTGGATGTCCCAACTTCTATATAAAGAAGCTTATGTTCACCACGCAAGGAAGCAAAAATCACAAGAAACACTATGAGAGGAGATTGAGAAGCAACAAAATTTTGAGCAAAACCAAAACATTAAAGAAGAAGAAAACCGAACTAGCAAGCAAGACGCGCGCCATCGTGCCTCCACTCCTCCCCAACACTGGCGTTGACACCACCCATTACCACCCATCGCTGCCGATGAACCCACCGCCGACGAGCCTCCCTCTCCTCTCTCTCTTCCCCTCTCCCCCATGCCTCTCGGTATATCTCTCTCCTGGTTCCCTCAACTCTCTTTTGGCTCTATTCACAATCAGAACACCCTAAACCACCATCCCCTCACCTCCTTTCCCCTCCCGGCCACGGCTGCCCCTCTCCTTAACCATGACTCTCTCCCCTCCCTCAGTCTCTCCCTCTCCCTCTCCCTCTCTCACTGATCTTCCTATTCTCGGCCCTTCCTCTCCAAAACATAACCACTGCCTTTGCCACCAACCACCACTGGGACAACCACCGCCAACCACTGCTGAAATCAGCTGCCGCCGTCACCGTCCAAGGTTTCGCTGACCTCATCTTCCATTTCTTTCTTTCTCTCTCTCTCTCTCTCTCTCTCTCTCTCTCTCTCTCTCTCTCTGTGTGCATGTAACCATGTAATGTTACGTTTTTTTTATATATATTTTGACCTTTGACTTTGAGGGTTTTTGTGGTATTTAGAAGTTTTCCACGGGTATATTTGGAAAACTTCTTTTGAGGTCGAGCCCACCCTTTCTTTCTTCTCTAGAGCATTTCCTTTTCCCCCCAAACCCTCTGCAACACTCAGGGCTCCCTCTTTTCTCTCACCTCTATGTTTTTTTTTCACTCTATATTCATATAATCAAGTTTCGATCGGAGCCACGTGGAGCCCACGTGGAGCCCACGTGGAAGGCCGTACAGCATGACATTTCTCCTTGGCACGTTCTCAGCATATCCATGTTAGCTGGGGCAGTGACCCGATCTATACAGGCAATATGTTCAGTTGGAGATCTCAAGATGTAAGGCCTGTGCTATGCTTTGGATTTGAGTTCAAAGAGAGTTCAGCCCCAACCATGAAGACACGCTGCTCGGCACCATAATGAGGGATGCTCGGCACTCATAGCAGAGCAAGACGAGATGCCTGAACCACGATACATATATCAGAAAAGTGATGATGATGATAAGAGATCAGTTGTAAATAGGCCAACTCAGAGGCTAGGACATCAAATAGGGATGACTTGCCCTAGTCCAGGCAAGGCTTGTGATTTAGCCCAAACTAGGCTTAAGTGCTGGTGGACATCTTGACATGATAAAAGGAGCTTACAAAAAGATCTTTCAGAAAGATCTAATGATGGCACTGATAAGTCACCATCAAACCATTAATTGCTATGCATAGATCAGAGAAAGGAAGTATAACTCGACCTGCTCTGGTCGGGTCGGATCCCACAAGCGAGTCAAGTATATGTCCGCCTATAAATAGCCAACACTCTTAGAATGCATGGTATGCTCTCTATTACTAAGCCAAAGCTCTGCTAAAATTCTCCCTCTAGTTCTTTCCTTTTTCTCAAACCCTTGCCTAACTTGATCATCGGAGGGTCCATCGGTATAAAGCCACCGGCGGGCATCTCGCCCCTTTCTTGTGCAGGCGTACATGTGGCGTTCATCCCTGACATCTCAGCCATCTTGGACGAGACCAGTAGATTCCAATCTTTATCCTCTATAATTTGGCACCGTCTGTGGGATGATCCAGAACCTCTCCATGGCTAGTCGGGGAAACCACGTTCATGAAGAGATGAGAGAGCACTGCGAGCAACGCGCAGAAGCATTGTATGCGACTCACCATAGAAGAGGATACCCTATATCTTCTGAGGTCTACGTTGATGGGGCCAAGGTCGACCAAAGGAGAGAACAGACCCATGTAGGGGGTTCTTGCAAAACGACACCATCTGGTGGGGGCTACCCCCAACATTACTCCATACAGTAAGTTCTGGAAGGATATAAGGACGAGCTGAACAGGAGGGACCAGTAGTTGGTCAAGCTCCAACAAGTGCTCCACGAGATGAGGGCTCAAATGAATCAACGACGCTCGCCAAGAGTTAGGTCCGAACACGAGCAATCAAACCATGAGAGGTCCAACAGGGATCAAAGGAGAGGCGCTGCTCGGCCTCAGGTAAGCTGTAGCTCAAGAAGGGATCCTCGACTTGATCGACGTGAAGAGGACCCTCAGAGGAGCCGTGTCTCAAGCTCCAAAAGGAGGAGACAGGGGAAGATGCAGACCTCCAGCAACACCCACGCCCCAGCCGTGTGGCGTCATGAGCAGCAACCATAGGCTGGCCAGGAGCTCAGCCGCACAGTAGAAAAGGAAGAACTCAAGCAATGGCTGAACCTTCAGCTTGAGGGGAGATTACAGCCAGGCACAAGGAGGTCGGTTCAGGACGTAGCCCAGAGGGCATTGGAGAAGATATCTGCCTCCCCATTCACAAGGGAGGTGGATGGAGCAGATCAGCCTAGGAAGTTCTAAACCCCTAAGTTTAACTTATATGATGGGAAGGCTGACCCCATGGGTCATATTCGGCACTTCAGACAGATGGTGGCACTCTGGAGCGGAAATGATGCTCTGATGTGTAGGATTTTTCCCTCCAGTTTGGGGGAGGTGGCCCTGCACTGGTTCGATAAACTCCCAGCTGGGTCATTGGAAAGTTAGAGGTAGCTCGCCAAGCTGTTCGCAGCTAGGTTCATCACAAACAGTCATCAGCCCAAGGAGAATGGCTCCCTACTCGACTTGAGGAAGTCGAGAATGAAAGCTTGAGGTCCTATGCTCGGCGTTAGTAGGAGACCTTTAACGACATCGATGATTGCAATGAGAAGCTTGTCGCTGCCTCTTTTAAGCTCGGGTTGGAGAAAACCCACAAATTGAGGCATTCATTGACTAAGAGGCCTGCTCAGGGCATAGCTGAGTTGATGTTGAGAATAAAGTAGTACTCCAAAGTCAAGGAGGATATGGGAGGCGTGAGTAATGAAGTGCCTACCCAGGAAGCGCAAAAGGGAGCCCGAACAGAAAAGAAGGAGAATAAGAGGGCCAAGAAGAAGCCTGATTGGGAAAAAGAGCGCCAGAGGGCTAACAAGGTATATGAAGTGGCCAACACCGTGTTCAAGGAGCCCATTTACAAGCTCCTCAACCAGATTAACGATAAATCGTGGTTTGTCTAGCTACCAAAGATGTTCACTAATCTCAACAAACAGGATGAGAAGAAACATTGTGCTTACCACCGAGAGCATGGGCATTATACAGACCGTTGTCGGATATTCAAGAGGTTCTTGGAGGAGTAGGTGAAGGCAGGGAACCTCGGGCAATACATAGACAAAGAAAAGACCCGGGCTGAGTAGTATGCTAAAGCTGAGCAAGATAGAGGAGCAGAAGAGCCCGTGGGAGTTATTAACGTTATATATGCTGCCCCCAGGTCGGAGACATCAAACGAGATAAGGGGTGAAAGCCGGAAGAGGGCACATCAACGCGAGGTTATGCAAACCCAGCTCGAGCAGGGCGGTCCGGGCAAAAGAAAATAATCGAGCAGTGAGTACTTGGCAAGAGAATTGACTTTCACATATGCCAAATGAGAAGGAGTTGAACACCCTCACAATAGCGCGCTCGTTATAACCCTCTGGATTGAGAGGTATGACGTGAAGCGCATCTTGGTCGACCAAGGAAGCTAAGCAGAGGTAATGTACGCTGACCTCTTCTACAAGTTAGGACTTAAGAAGGAGGATTTACAGAAATGTCATACCCCATTGGTCGGGTTCAACGGTTTGCCCGTCCTACCAATGGGAAGAATTACACTGCCAATCAAGGCAGGCTCCGAACTCAAAAATATTAAATTTTTGGTGGTAGATGTACCATCCCCCTACAATGCCATAATGGGGAGGAAATGGCTTCATCATCTCAAGGCCATCCCCTCTCCTTTTCGTCAAGTCCTGAAATTCCCAACTGCCAGGGGCGTGGAATCCATCAGAGGAGATCAGGCAGCGGCCAAGTAGTGTTTTATGGCTACTATCCGTGGGAAAGAAGGTTCGATCAGCGATGAACAGATGTGTGTGGTTGAAGTTCAAGACAGGCCACTCCTTGATGACGTTGGAAGAGCACCAAAGAAAAGGTCGTGGTGCCACTGAAGAAAGTTATGCTGAATGAGGATGACCCTGATCGTTTCTTCCTGCTCGGCTCTCATATGGCCGAGCAAGATGAAACTGACCTGGTGAGCTTCCTCATGTCAAATGTGGAGATATTCGCTTGGACTCCCTATGAGATGCTGGGCATTGATCCCGAGGTGATGCAGCATAAGTTGAATGTCGACCCTACACACAAGCCCTTTGTCCAGCATGGGAGGAGGTCCTCGGCTCAGCACGAGGAGACCGTAGCGAGGAAGTTGAAAAATTACTCGAGGTAGGGGCAGTAAGGGAGGTGTAGTACCCCCAATGGCTGTCCAACACTGTGGTTGTGAAGAAGAAAAATGAGAAGTGGAGGGTCTGTGTTGATTTCACCAACCTGAACAAAGCTTGCCCTAAGGATTCAGTACTACTTCCCAAAATTGACCAGCTCGTGGACTCGGCCACCGACATGAGGTTTTTGGATGCCTATAGGGGCTACCACCAGATAACTTTGAGCCTAGATGATCAAAAGAAGACCAGTTTCATCACCCCCAGAGGCCTATATAACTACAAAGCCATGTCCTTTAGCTTGAAGAATGCCGGGGCAACCTACCAAAGGTTAGTAACGAAGATATTCCAATCTATGCTAGGTCAGAATATCAAGGTTTACATAGATGATATGGTGGTGAAGACCGAGCAAGAGAATGATCACCTAGTCGACCTGAGCAGCGTCTTTGAAGTGTTAAAAGCTTACAAGTTGAGGGTCAATGCATCCAAGTGTGCATTCGGGGTACAATCGGGCAAGTTCTTGGGGCACCTGATCAGCAGGAGAGGAATCGAAGCAAACCCCGACCAGATAGCTACAATTCAAAACATACAACCCCCAAAGACCGTTAGAGAAATATAGCGACTGACAGGAATGGCAGCAGCTCTGAACAGATTTATCACCCGAACATCAGATAAGTGCCATCATTTCTTTCAGTTGTTAAAGAAGGGCAAGAATTTTTTCTGGGGGGTGGAGTGTGATCAGGCGCTCCAAAATTTGAAGGAGCACCTGACCTCAGCTCCTCTTCTGTCCAAGCCCATGTTTGGGAAGGAGCTATATATGTACCTTGCAGTGTCCGAACACGCAACTAGTGCCGTCCTGCTCAGGATGAACATTACCAAACAGCTTCCAATCTACTATGTCAGCCACACCTTTCTCGACGTCAAGACTAGAAATTTGCCCTTGGAAAAGTTATCTTTGGCTCTAGTTATGACATCTCGAAAGCTGGAATAGTACTTTCAGGCGCACAAGATCGTCGTTTTGACTGCATACTCGCTTAAAGCTTTGCTGCGCCGAGCTGACCTTTCTAGAAGAATTTCCAAGTGGGGAGTGGAGTTCGGGGAATATGACATCGAGTTTTGACCAAGAACAGCAATAAAAGGGTAGGTCCTAGCAGATTTTATCACCGAATTCTCCAGACCGAGTTCTTTACTCAGCTCGGACTCAACCACGCTCGAGTTCAAGCTTGGGGGGAAGGATAACCAGCCTGGAAAGGAAGATGGAGAAGAAAATGGGGCATCCAACGCCCAAACCCGGTCAATAATACTGCAAAGGTGGAGGTAATTCACTGATGTGCTTCAAACCAAAAGGGATCTAGAGCGGGGGTGGTCCTCATCTCCCTCGACGGATCAGTAATAGAGCACTCTGTAAGGCTGGAATTCCCAACGTCTAATAATGAAGCCGAGTATGAAGCACTACTCGGAAGACTCAGAAGTGCCGAGCTCCTGGGCATCAGGAAGTTGGAAATTTTTTACAATTCCCAGCTGGTGGTGAATCAGATGACTGGATAGTACAATGCAAGGGATGACAGGATAGCTACCTACCTGTCCATAGCACTCGAGCTGGCCAAAGGCTTCTAAGAGATACAGATCGAACAAGTTAGCAGAGAAGGGAATTCTCATGCCGATGCCCTAGCAGCTCTGGCCTCAGCAATCGAGCTCGGGCTAAAGAGGACTGTTGAAGTTCAAAAGCAAGAGAGTTCGAGTATTGACACCACTGCTTGGCAGGTATGTGTCATTGAAGAAGACCAAGAGCGGAGCTGGATGGATCCAATCGTCAGATTCCTCAACAATGGCCAACTCCCAGAAGACAAGAAGGAAGCGCACAAGATCAGACACAAGTTTCCACGTTTTTGGCTATCCCCCAAGGGTCAACTGTACAGAAGATCCTTCTCAAGACCCTATTTGTTATGTGTGCACCCAAGCAAAGTCCAGGAGTTCCTGTTCGAGCTCCATAAAGGGATATGTGAAGGCCACACTGGGGGAAGGTCCATAGCACACTGAGCAATAAGCCAAGGCTATTGGTGGCCCTATATGAAGAAAGATGCCCAAGTGTATTCATAGAAGTGTGAGAAGTGTCAGAGGTTTTCACCCTTGCACAGGCAACCAGCCGAGGAGCTTAGCCCCATCACCAGCCCGTGGCCCTTCGCTCAATGGGGACTGGATATTGTTGGGCCACTGCCCAAGGCACCCGACAGTAAAAAGTTCCTAATAGTGGCTACAGATTATTTTTCCAAGTGGGTGGAAGCTGAACCCTTAGCTAACATTAGAGATGTGGACGCGAAGAAGTTTTTGTGAAAAAACATCATCACCAGATTTGGTATTTCGCATGCCATAGTTGCAGACAATGGGAAGCAATTCGACAACAACTTGTTCGAGACGTTTTGCTCGGGTCTAGGGATAAAGATTCACTTCTCAATGCCCTCATTTCCCCAGAGCAACGGCTAAGCTGAAATCTCGAACAGGACACTTCTATCCAGGCTGAAAAGAATGTTGGAAAAGGCCAAAGAAAAATGGGTGGATGAGCTCCCCTCTATGCTATGGGCCTACCGAGCAACTCTTAGAAGTTCTATTGGGGAGACACCATTTTCCATGGCCAATGGCTTGGAGGCTGTGATCCCTCTCGAGGTTGGGCTACCCACGATCAGAACTGAAACCTTCGAGTCCGGGAATAACAGCCTCAGCATTGCTCAGGATTTGGACCTGGCCGAGGAAAGAAGAGAGCAGGCTCTGGTCAAGCTGGCGGCCTACTACCACCAACAACTTGCAAAATTCTACAATAGACGAGTGAACCAAAGGAGCTTCCAGGTCGGCGAGCCGGTTCTCAGAAAGGACCTCCTTAATACAAAGGACCCCCTTTGTCATATCTCGGGAAAAAAATATAATTAATACACTAAACAAATAAATAATGAATAATTATAATAATAACTGCACAATGAATTGTCAATTACAACCGTTACACACATAGGTATACTAATTAATTTTCCATCCGTTACAAACGTTATAGACATAAATTACATAATTATAACTTAAATGTGAAAATACTATGGTTTAATTATAATTAGTTAAAATAATAATATTATTTATTTAATTATATTTAATTATAAAATAAGTATACAATTAAATAAGAGATATAAATGATAATAATAATAAATATAATAATAATTGCATCAATAAAATGTCAGTTATGACCGTTGCAACTTAAATGCGGAAGTTATGCTATTTAATAATACCCATTTAAAAACAATAATAATTATAATTATTATAATATATTTAATTATAATATAAATATAACATTTATTTAGTATAAATAAATACAAAGTTAATGGAGATGAACGCAAAACCGTGGGTTTATAAAGACAATTAAGCTAATTCTATAACCCGTAGTTTTGAAATGAATTAAATTGAGAATTAAAACCTGAGCCTCCGCTGAAATAAATGATCAGTGTGTATATACATGGAAAATAGGATTTTGTTTAAGCTCTGTTTGGTTTAGTTTTAATTCTATTTGGGTTTTGTTATGTTTTGGGCACTTGTTTGTTTTATAAAAGAAAATAATATATATATATATATATATATATATATATATATATCATACAAGCTTAATGGAGAATAAATCAAATTGTAACCGGTAATTTAAACTTACACATTAATGTGAGCCAGTGACGCAGTATATATACATGAGGATAGGATTAGGTTTGCATCAGGTTTGAGTGTTAGTATTAAGTTAGAAAAAAAAAAAGAAAGAAAAAAAGAAAGAAAAAGAGGAAGTCGCCACAAAATTTTTTAATTCAAACAATGTAAACAAATAAATTGGTTTTGTAAGTTTTAAGTTAAAAATAATAAATGTTATAAATTTTTAACTAAAGTTTAAGAAATAAATTAAATAATAAGATTTTTATAAATTAAATAAAATTGTATTATCAAAATTTCTATCAAGAAAATTATTTTATAAAATATATATATTTTAATAAAAATATATGATTATATATATATATATATATATATATATATATATTCTTCATTAAGAGCATTAACCAGAGCCTTAAAAATTAGTAACTGTTGGCATTACTCATAGCCTTAACGTTGAGCCACGTTGCTTCAAGTGTATATACATGCATTAGGATAGGGTGTTTGCCTCAGAAAGTGTTGGTGAGAGAGTGAATAAAGAAGAGAAGAAAAAACAAAAACAAAACAGTGAGGCACTTGACGCAGGCCCCGACGCCTTTGCACGCCACCACCGGTTACCACCAGTGTCGTTGCCGCCGCCTTCCACGCGACCACCACAGCCGGCGACCCCGTCGCCGCCCCCACGCCACCGTCGGCCACCTTCTCTCTCTTTCTTCTGGTAACTCTTCTCTCTCTCTCTCTCTCTCTCGGTGGAGATCACCACCACCAGAACCACCACACACCACCGCCGGAACCACCAAAGCCGCCAACCACCATCACCATTGTCACGCCCCCAAGCCCAGGGTCACGTGAAAATTCACCAAAACACCAGTTTTATGAAAATAGGTTTTCATACATTCAAATCCACCTATTTAAATCAAATGAAAACCCAATATGCATCTCTCATAAACAATAAACATACAGCTCCAACATGCGTACAGTATATCGTCTTATGTCGTACAAAACCTACCTCCAGGAACAGGCATACCAAAAGGAAAACTATAGAAGTCTTCCGCCATCCGTCACCACGGGCACCACAAAATCTACTCAAGGCCATGCTCCATATCATCACCTGAAAATGGTTTTACACAGAAAATCCCACCCGTGAGCCGAAGCCCAATAGAAACAGACTATAAAGCTGTAAAGCAGGATATGTAATCATATGGTGGGAGCTAACTCAACCACAAGTAAAACCATGCATTATAACTAATGCAAACAACAGTTAAAGAAAACTGTAATCAAAACGTGATTTTCCACTCCTATCACACAACCGAGGAAAACAGGATAAAAGCAGTTTGCTCCACTCAGGCCACACAGCCGAGGAGAAGATAAAATTAGTATGCTCCACTCGGGCGACACAGCCAAGGAGAAAGATTAAATAAAATCTTATGTACCGACTCCGACACAAGGGGACAGATGTAGCAACTATAGACTCCTGCTCCTTTACCTAATCCTCACACATCGTAGGACCGGTTAGGTAAATGCAAGCTCTACACGAAGCCACGACAACGTAAAAACTCAGTTTATGGGCCCGAAACCCGAGGGAACAAAGCACCCAACCGCCTAGTTTACGAGGATTAACCCGAATGACCAAGGTACCTACTCTGCGCATATTTTCGGACTTACACCGAGGGCAACTCGTGCCACATACCCGCTATCCCGCTACATCTAGAGAATCATTTATCAAAACCAAAACCTTTTTCACATTTGTACACAGATCCATCCATCAACATGGAGATCAAACAAATCTACAGATCCATCCATTAACATAGAGATCAAACCAAAAAAACATGTAAAAACATGAGTTTCAAAACTATACAACATATGTATAAGAAGATCCAATCCATCTACCATGGAGATCAAGCATGAAAATGCATGGTTTTCATCAAAACATTTTAAAAGTTGAGCCTCAACCCCAGAGGTTAGCTCCAAACCTTCAAAAACATAATTTTCAAAGATGCAACCCATCAACCCAGGTTCAGTCGACTGGACCCACCCTCCAGTCGACTGAAAAACACATTGGAAAAGCCAAAACGCCACAGAAGCACTATCCAATTGACTGACCTTCGAGGTCCAGTCGACTGAACCTCAAGAACAATGATCTAGTCGACTGAACTCATGGGTCCAGTTGATTGAACCAACCCAGAAATTTTTTTTCACCTACGAGTTTTCAATTTTAAACCCAAGATGAAGCCTCAAAACTTCTATCTCACACCCATGAACTCACACACCCTCAAGCCTATCACCAAAGGCTTCAAAAGAAATATCCAACACCATTTTCATCCAACCGAAACGACGAAAAAATATATTTAAACCAAAAACCCACTTTTCCCAAACATGGAACATCTTTTCATGAATATAAAACGGTAAAGATGCATAAGATTACATACGACACCCTCTAACAACTTTAAAGTCTAGAATCCTACCTCGGTGAGTTAAGAACTCAACGCCTCGATTCGCATGCAAAATCGAGCTTCGTCAGAATAAAATTCCGTCCGGATGAATGCATAGAGCACGATGCCTATAACAAGGATCGGCTGTTGGTCCGTCAAAAACCAAGCCCTGGGCCCTTGAGAAGTTATAGAGAAGGCAGAGAGAAAATTGGAGAAAACTTTGGAGTTAAGTTTTGAAAATATATTTTGAAAATATCTAACTTCAGATATTTATAGGCCTCTAAAATAATTTTTTTTTTAGAATTTTTGAAATTCGCACTGTAACTCCCTGCAGCCCCCGGGACCAACCCCGCATGCTCAGATAAACTCAATCATACATCAAAACGCTTAAAAACATGTAGAAGCAAAAATTCTAAACATACGTCAAAAAGCGTTGAATATGTATATAATATAAAAAGAGACGGTACAGGGTCTCACAACTCTCCCCCCTTAAGGAATTTTGCCCCAGAAATTCACTACAAGGTCACAAGGTAAACAACTCCGGGTATCTAGCACGAACCCCGGACTCAAGCTCCCAAGTCGCTTCCTCAACACCGTGATGAAGCCACTGAACTTTGACATAAGCAATCGTTCTCTCCCGTAACACCTGGTCTTTCACATCTAGAATCTTTACAGGACGTTCTTCATAGGTGACATCCTCATCAACTCGCAAGTCAGCCCAATCCAGAACATGTGACGGATCTGGCTCATACTTCCGAAGCATGGAAACGTGAAACACGTTATGCACAGATGCCAACTGAGGTGGCAAGGCCAGACGGTATGCTACCATCCCAATCCTTTCCAGGATCTCGAATGGTTCAATAAAGCGCGGTGATAGTTTCCCGCTACGGCCAAATCTCATCAACCCTCTACGTGACGAGACCTTCAGAAACACATGATCTCCCACTGCAAACTCCAAAGGTCTCCTCCTCTAATCTGTATAACTCTTCTAGCGGCTCTGTGCTGTCACCAGACGCTGACGAATCACTGCAATCTTCTCGATCGTCTCCCGCACTAGGTTGGGTCCCAAAATAGCGGTCTCTCCCACCTCTGTCCAACACACAACCAATTTACACGGTCTACCATACAAAGCCTCATACGGTGCCATCCCGATACTGGACTGATAGCTGTTGTTGTATGCAAACTCTGCCAATGATAGATGGTTCTCCCAAGAACCCCAAAAATCAAGCACACATGCTCTCAACATGTCCTCCAAAATCTGGATGACCCTCTCAGATTGACTGTCGGTCTGTGGGTGAAAAGATGTGCTGAAAGTCAAGCTCGTCCCCAAAGCCATCTGAAGACTCTGCCAAAAGCGCGATGTAAAGCACGGGTCTCCATCAGAGACAATAGTCACCGGTACTCCATGTAGTCAGACTATCTACCGGACATACAATCTGCTCAATCTATCCACTGAATCCCACACTCGAATGGGAAGAAAATGTGCCGACTTCGTCAGCCTATCAACCACAACCCAAATAGCATCATGTCTCGTCAGTGATTGAGGAAGCCCCGATACAAAATCCATCGTGATATTCTCTCACTTTCACTCAAATATAGGCAATGGCTGCAACAATCCTTCCGATCTCTGGTGTTCCACCACTACTTGCTGACAAGTAAGGCACCGAGACACAAATCGGATCACGTCTCTCTTCATCCCGGTCCACCAGAACTAACGGCACAAATCGTGATACATCTTCGTGCCTCCGGGATGCACTACAAGACGTGAATGACAAAAATCATGTAGCACCTCAGCACGGCACGACTCTGGCACAAATAGCCACCCTGTCAACCTCAAACTCTGATTTGAACGCATCGTCCATCCTATCGTGTCCTTCCTACTAGCAATGTGGTCCCGTATCATCTAGCCTCCTGATCGGTTCGCTGAGCCTCTATCACGCGTGCAACCAATGCGGGTTGTGAAGCTACAGAATATAAGGTCGCACTTGCCCCTGTCTCTCTAAGACACAGATCAAACTCCCCAGCATCTCTAAGCATATCCCATTCTCATATAGCCACAAAAGCTAACGAACCATGAGACCTCCTACTGAGCGCGTCGGCTACGACATTTGCCTTTCCCGGATGGTAATGCAAATCAAAGTCGTAGTCTCCCAACAACTCCATCCATCGTCATTGGCGAAGATTCAAGTCCTTCTACAAAATCAAGTATTTTAAGCTCTTGTGATCAGAGAAAACCTCGAAGTGCTCACCATATAGATAATGCCGCCATGTCTTCACGACGAAGACCACGGCTTCCAACTCCAGATCATGGGTCAGGTAGTTCTTCTCGTGTGTCTTCAACTGCCGTGAGCCTTAGGCTACAATCTTACCTCCCTGCATCAATATACAGCCCAAACCGTCGTGTGATGCATCGCAATACACTATATACCCCAGGCCTCGCTCTGGAATAAACAACACTGGCGCACTGGTCAATCTTCTCTTCAGCTCCTGGAAGGTTGACTCACAGGACTCGCTCCACACAAACACAACCCCTTTCCGCGTCAAGCGCATCATCGGTGCTGCCAACCTGGAAAAAGTTCCCTCGAACCCGTGCAGCACTTGGCACAGACACCAAGCCCTCATCCCGATCACCCACAAAGTAGAAGCAGTCACCCTCTGCTGTACAGATCAACACCCTCCATCGCTCACAATCTATAAAGGCACGATAGGTAGTCAGCCAGTCCATCCCTAGGATGACATCAAACGTAGTTATGTCTAGAATGATAAAATCAAACTCTAAACAATGACCGGCGACTCCTAACTCACACGATCTACAAACTGTGCTCAACACCGCATTCCCACTGACTGGGGTCTCTACGCTCAATGCACTACCCAACGGGTCTACCCTCAACCCCAATGCAGATGCAAACGCAGAAGAGATAAAAGAATGTGATGCTCCCGTGTCGATGAGGACATTGGCCCATGATCTAAAGACTAGAAGAGTACCTCTGACCATGGCTGGAGTAGCTGCAGCATCAGATGCAACTGGTGCTTTGGAAGCACTGTGATCAGCAAGAACATAAGCCCTGGCCTGCTGTGGTCTGGTCTTCCCACCATAACTCTACGTCATTGGCTGCCTCACCGACTGTGCTGAAGTACCTCCCTCTGCAAACCTAGACATTTGGGTCCTAGGCTGGGGAGGAGTCTACCATCTCTGTGCCGGTGGAGCATCTGGAGCTCCAGTCGCACTCTGAACATTCCCTTCCCGAGGACAGTGCCTACGAATATGCCCAGACTGACCACACCCAAAGCATATAGGTGGGTCTCTCGCCTATGACTGGATAAACACTAAACTCTATACCTGGCCCTTCTGCGGGCACTCCACTGAACGATGCCCCGGCTGTCCGCATCAATAACAAATCAACCCTTTCTGCTCTGGCCTTCATGTCGAGGCCACTGAAGGTGCCGGTGTGGATGATTACTGTTGATACGAACCAACAAAATGAGAACTAGGTCCAAACGACCTCTGGCGCTTTCTCCCGCGCATCTGGAACTATATATCTCCACTGCCCTGCTGACTTCCACTCTCTCTAACTCTGCGACTCTCTGCCAGCGAGTTCTCCACTCGAATAACAGCTTCCACCAGCGCGATATACACATCTAAACCAAGCGCTGCAATCCTATCCTTAATGGCAGGTTGAAGGCCCCTCTCAAACCTCCCCATGCACAACTCCTATGCAGATACGATCTCAGCTGCAAACCGCGACAGATTTGCAAACTTGGCCTCATACTGCACCACAGAAAGGTTCCCCTGAACAAGGGAAAGGAACTCCTCTCGGTAAGTATCTCTCGTGGATCTCAGGAAATACTTCTCCAAGAAAACTCTCGTGAAAGCAGCCCACGTATCGTCCACCGTGGTCTTGGCAAACTTCCACCACTCTCTAGAATCCTCTCGCAGTTGAAACGCTGCCAACTGCACACGCAAAGCATCCTTCTCGATATCCAGAGTATCAAAGATAGCTGTGGTCACTTCCAACCACTCAGTAGCAACCTTGGGATCCGGCTCCCCAGAAAAGGTCAGAGGATCCAACCGTTGAAATTCCCTCATAGCCACAAAGGCTCTTGGCTCAGGAGCCCTCATTCCAGCCCTGGATGCCTTAGCCATAGCTCTCATAGTGGCAAGCATCTCCTGCATGACGTCAGCACCGCCCACCTATTCCTGTGGGGCATGAACATCTCCCTCCTCTGGAACCTGAACAAAAGCACGACCTTGGCCACGGCCTCAGCCATGACCCCATCCCCGCACTCCCCGCGTGGACATATGTAAGAACCTGGTACCTGTCTATTTTATTCTTTTATATTTTCAGTAAAAGAAGAGAAGAAAATAAATTTGGGCATGGGTGCCATAAAGTTTTGCTCGTTAACGATTAACTTAACGAAATGTGAAAATGAAATGGAAATACATGGTGATGAATGGTTTTGATATGGCTCAGTTAATGAAGAAATTCAAACATTTAAAAGAGAGCAAAGTTGGAGGTTTAAGTTGAGATTTAAGAAAATTCGCAGAATTTTGCTTCAGGGGTCACCGCTCGAGCGGACTATCGGGTGAAGTTTAGAGTATTCTTGAACATTTGAGAGATTTGGGGTGGGATATATATATATATATATATATATATATATATACACATCAGACACATGAGGCAAAAACCCATTCACGTTT
>JAUMHN010398550.1:0-16252 GCA_032360265.1 Heliamphora ciliata
TGGTTCTCCTCGGTATGTGAGATATGTGATGACATGATATTACGTGGCTATGTGTTAGCATGCTTATCTATCTTTTATGTTAGCAATAACATATTGTATGAATTCTTATCCCGTTATGTTGCTTTCGTATAGAGTTATGTCCACACGGGGAGAACGAGGTCGAGGCCGTGGCCATGGTTCTGGCCGAAGAGTCGTTCTAGTCCCAGATGTTGGGGATGCTAATGCCCCCCAAGGACCTGTTGCTGAGGGAGATCTATTGCGTGAGATGGTTGGCTCCATCCGGCAACTAGCTGAGGCTACTAGGGGTAGGGAGAGCGTACATGAGCCGAGGGCGACGGTTGGGATGCGTGAGTTTTGCCGTTTGGACCCTTCTACCTTTTCTGTGGATCCCAATCCCACGGTTGCCACTGTGTGGCTGGAACTGGTTACCAGGATTCTTGATTCACTTTAGATTGAGGAAGATGTTCTGAGGGTTATATGTGCCGCCTTCTAGCTGAGAAGGAGTGCCCATATGTGGTGGAAGTTTTCCAAGACGACAGTGGCAGGCACCTGGGATGCATTCACGAAGGTATTTCTGGAGAAATACTTTTCAGCGACATTGAGGGGGTCGCTACAGAGAGGATTTCCTGTTTCTAACTTAGGGGAGTATGTCAGTTGTTGAGTATGAGGCTGAGTTTACCAGCTTATCCCGGTTTGCATAGGAGATCATACCTACTAATGAGTTTAAGGCGAACCGATTTGAGAGGGGTTTAAGGCCCGCTATTAGGGACAGTGTGGCGGCATTTCAGATGCAGATCTACGCTGATTTGGTTCTGATGGCCATGAGGGTGGAGGACACCTTATCTGAGACGCGCAGGGACAGAGACAGTAGGAGTCAGCAGGACGGGGGATGTGCACAGTCCCGGGGACAAGCGTCAACGAACATCTGGTCCGAGTTCTCATCTGGTGGGGTCGTATCCTCCACGGTCTTCTGCTTCTTTGTCTCCCGTAGCTTCAATGGGATGGTCGGATTAGAGGGCACTTTATCATAGATGCCAACGACCAGGACAAACGTGCAACAGAGTGCAGGAGTGCAGTGCCTGTTCAGGCACAGTCGCAGTCGCAGTCGCAGGCGTCAGAGAGAGGACCACCGATATGTTTTGAGTGTGGGCAGACAGGGCACATTCGAAGGAACTATCCTCAGGGAGGGAGCATTCAGCGTACAGTAGGAGCACCAGCTATTCCATCTAACCAGGGACGAAAGACGTACCAGCAGCCTAGAGTTCAGACGTCCAGATACGTAGAGGGGGGTGCATCAGTGTAGTCAGGTAGACAGTCGGCAGTTCAGAGCCATAGCGAACCAGCCAGAGCTTATGTTCTTGCAGATCCTAGTTCATCTAGAGCACCGGTTATGCCCGATGCTGCTGCTACCACCTCCATGATCAGAGGTACCTTTCTAGTTTACAGATCATGGGACAGTGTTCTTATCGACACTGGAGCATCACATTCTTTTATATCATCTGCTTTTGCATCTGCTTTAGGGTTGAAAATGGACTGGTTGGGTTGTACTATGTGCGTGGAGACCCCGATCAGTGGGAGTGTGAAGTTGAGTCTTGTTTGTAGATCCTGCGTGTTGGAGGTCGCCGGTCATTGTTTAGAGTTCGACCTTGTTATTCTAGACATGACCGCATTCGATGTCATCCTAGGGATGGATTGGCTGACCACCTATCGTGCCTTTATCGATTGCGATCGACGGAGAGTAACGATTTGTACACTGGTGGGAGATTGCTTTTGTTTTATGGGAGACCGGGATGAGGGTTTGAGGTCTATGCCAGGTGTTGTGCGAGACTAGGGCAACCTGGGTTCTCTTTTTGCAGCCCTTATGTTGGATGAGGTAGTTGGGGTTCGAGGAGAGTTACCTCCGGTGGTGTGCGACTATCCTGATGTCTTTTTCGATGATTTGTTTAAGTTTCCACCGAGCTGGGAGGTAGAGTTCTTCATTGATCTAGTTCCTGGAGCTGCTCTCCTATCTATACCGTCCTATCGCTTTGCACCCGCTGAGTTGCGTGAACTCAAGGTGCAGTTGCAGGAGTTGCTAGACAGGGGGTTTATACATCCGAGTACCTCGCCGTGGGGAGCTCCTGCCCTTTTCGTAAAGAAGAGGGATGGGTCTTTGCGTCTGTGTATCGATTACAGGAAGCTGAATTAGGTGACAGTGAAGAACAAGTATTCGATGCCAAGAATAGACGACTTGTTTGATCAGCTGAGGGATTCGAGTTGCTTCTCGAAGATTGACTTGAGGTTGGGATATCAGCAGCTGAGGATTAGGGACGAGGACATAGCGAAGACCGCCTTCCGGACTCGCTATGGTCACTACGAGTTTCTGGTTATGCCGTTCGGTTTGACGAACGCACCAGCTACGTTCATGGGTCTGATGAACCGAATCTTCCATCCTTATCTGGATAGTTTTGTGGTAGTGTTTGTGGATGATATTTTGATATATTCACCCACCAAGGAGGCACACGAGGATCACCTGCGGATCATACTACAGACTTTGAGAGAGCATCGCCTGTATGCGAAGTTTGGGAAGTGCGAGTTCTGGATGTCTGAGGTGAGATTTTTGGGACACGTGGTGTTGACAGACGGGGTTGCTGTGGATTCGTCAAAGACTAATGCTGTGATAGGTTGGGAACGACCGAAGAGTGTCTTTGAGATACGTAGTTTTCTAGGTCTAGCCGGTTACTATCGACGGTTCGTGAAAGATTTTGTTAGACTCACTGCACCGATGACACACCTGATGCGGAAGGGAGTTGTGTTTGCTTAGAGTGAGTCCTGTGAGTCAGCTTTCCAAGAGCTGAAGACGAGGTTGACCAGTCCGCCAGTGTTAATCATTCTAGAGCAAGGCTTGGGATATACTGTGTGCTGTGATGCATCACATGACCGTCTTGGATGTGTTCTGATGCAGGGAGGTAAGGTTGTAGCTTATGGTTCCCGACAGTTGAAGAGGCACGAGTGGAACTATCCTACACACGATTTGGAGTTGGCAGCTATGGTCTTCGCCTTGAAGACATGGCATCACTATCTGTATGGTGAGCATTTCGAGGTTTTCTCCGATCACAAGAGCTTAAAATACTTATTTTTGCAGAAGGACTTGAACTTGCGCCAACGGCGGTGGATGGAGTTGTTGGAGGATTATGATTTTGATTTGCAGTATCATCTAGGGAAGGCCAATGTTGTGGCAGATGCGCTCAGTAGGAGATCTCACGGGTCGTTAGCTTCTGTGGCTATACGTGAGTGGGACATACTTGCAGATGTTGGGGAGTTTAATTTGTGCCTCAGGGAGATTGAGACGGGTGCCACCTTGTTTTCTGTAGATACTCGACCAGCGTTGGTAGCACGCGCATTAGAGGTCCAGCAGGCGGACCAGGAGGCTCAGATGACATGAGACTGCGTTGCTAGTAGTGAGGATACAGCAGGCTGGATTGTGAGTTTTGATCTGAATCTGAGGTTGGCAAGTAGGTTGTTTGTGCCAGAGTCATACCGAGTTGTTCTTTTACATGAGTGTCATCATTCTCGTCTTGCAGTGCATCCTGGAGGCACGAAGATGTATCATGACCTACGTCGTTAGTTTCATTGGACAGGGATGAAGCGAGATGTGATCCAGTTTGTTTTCCGATGCCTCACCTGTCAGCAGGTAATGGCAAAACATCAGAGATCGACAGGATTGCTACAGTTGTTGCCTATATCAGAGTGGAAGTGGGAGCACATCACGATGGACTTTGTGTCAGGACTTTCTCGGTCACTTAGGGGACACGACGCCGTGTGGGTTGTGGTTGATAGGTTGACGAAGTATGCACACTTTCTCCCTATCCGAGTGAGGGATTCGGTGGAACGACTGAGTAGCTTGTACGTTAGGGAGTTAGTAAGATTGCACGGAGTGCCAGTATCCATTGTTTCAGACAGAGACCCGCGCTTCACTTCGCGCTTTTGGCGGAGTCTGCATGAGGCCTTGGGGACGAGCTTGATGTTCAGTACTACTTTTTACCCCCAGACGGATGGCCAGTCAGAGAGGACTATACAGATTCTGGAGGATATGCTGAGGTCTTATGTCCTTGACTTTAGAGGTTCGTGAGAGGATCTTCTATCTTTAGTAGAGTTTGCATACAACAATAGCTATCAGTCCAGTATTGGGATGGCACCATATGAGACTTTGTATGGTAGACTGTGTAGATCGCCCGTATGTTGGACAGATATGGGAGAGACCACAGTCTTAGGATCCGACATGGTATGGGAGACGACAGAGAAGGTTACGGTGATTCGCCCGCGCCAACTGACAGCACAGAGCTGCCATAAGAGTTATGCAGATCAGAGAAGGTGACCTTTGGAGTTTGCAGTGGGGGATCATGTGTTTCTGAAGGTCTCACCACGTAGAGGTTTGATGAGATTTGGTCGTGGTGGGAAGCTATTACCGCGTTTCAATGGGCCTTTTGAGATTCTTGGTAGGATTGGAGAGGTTGCTTATCGTTTGGCTTTGCCACCTCAGTTAGCATCTGTGCACAATGTGTTTCACGTTTATATGCTTCGGAGGTACGAGCCTGATCCGTCACATGTGTTAGATTGGGTTGAGCTACGGATTGATGAGGATGCCACTTATGAGGAGTGTCCAGTGAGGATTCTTGATACATAGGAGTAGAAGTTGTGAGGCAGAACAATTGCTTATGTTAAGGTCCTGTGGCATCATCACGGGGTTGAGGATGGGACGTGGGAGCTCGAGTCTGAGATGCGTGCTAGATACCCAGACCTATTTACCTCGTGACCTTATTGTGAATTTCGGGGGTGAAATTCCTTAAGGGGAGAGAGTTGTGAGACTCGGACCCGTCTCTTTTTGAGACTTACGTATATATGACGTGTTTTGCATATATATTTCTAAGATGTGTGATTTACTCGTTTTGATACATGTTTAAGTTTATCTGAGCATGTGGGGTTGGTTCCCGGGATTGTAGAGAGTTCCCGAGCGAATTTCAAAAATTAAAAAAAAAAGATATTTTATAGGCCTATAAATACCGGGACTTAGATATTTTCTAAAAGATATTTTGTAAACTTAACTTCTAAGTTTCCTCTAATTTTCTCTCTGCCTTCTCTCTGACTTCTCGGGGGCCCGGGGCTGGGTTTTGGATAAACCAACTGCTGATCCATAGTATCGGCATCGTGGTTTACGCATCCATCCAGTCAGAATTTTATTTCGGCGAAACTCGATTTTGCACGTGGATCGAGAAGTCGAGTTTTGAACTTACCGAAATAGGATCCTAGACTGTATAACTGTTAGAGGGAACTACATGTAATCCTACGTGTTTCTACCGTTTAAAAACGCTTGAAGAATGATTTATGTTTCAAATCCAGTTTTGGGTTAAAATCGTTTTTCGGCGTTCGGTTGGATGAAATCGGAAGAGGGATGTTCCTTTCGTGGTTTCATGATAGCCTTGAGCTCGGGTATGCTCTTTCGTATCAAAATGGGTGTTTTTGAGGCTTGATCTGATATTTGAAAACCAAAATCGTAGCTCAAAAACGTGATCTGGGCTGGTTCAGTCGACTAAACCCTTGAGTTCAGTCGACTGGATCATCATGTTGGAGGTTTAGTTGACTGGACCTGGGAGGTCAGTCGACTGAAATGGTATCTGTTTTGGTTCGCTTTTTCAGTGTGTTTTTCAGTCGACTGGAGGGTGAGTCCAGTCGACCGAACCTGAGCTGTTTTGAAAAATGATGAGTTTTGGTTCAAACTTTTCTCGTGTGATGTCTATTCGAGGTTTTTATAAGATTCTATGGTTTCAAAAAAGATTACCGAAAGTTTTCAAAAAGATGGTTTGGAAATGGAGTTTTGGAAAAATGTGTTTGTTGAAGGTTAGGAGCTAACCCTCGGGGTTGAGTTTCAACTTCAAAAACGTTTGGGTGGAAGTCATGTTTGGCATATTTTGTTTGATCTCCATGGTTCATGGATTGGATCCCTTTTGTATACATGTGATGTGTATCTATTTTGCGGGTTAGTTTTGAAATGTTCTCCTTAGATGTACCGTTATAGTGAGTATTGTTGAGTTGGGCTTCAATTGCTTCTCGGTGTAAGTCTGAAAACGTGCGCAGAGTAGGTCCCTACGTGCCTTCGGATTAATTCCCGTAAACGAGGTTGGTAGGTGCTTAGTGCCCTCGGGCTGTGGTCCCATAAACTAAGTGGTTGTGTGGGTGCTTAGTGCCCTTGGGTGTGACCCCGTAAACTAAGTCGGTTGCTTCCGTTAATGGCGTTATTATTGTAACTACGTATAGAACTTGTCATTACTAAACCTACAGATCGAGAGTAATGGACGAGAGTATATAGTTGTTACCTTTGCCGATGTGACAGAGTCGGTACATAGGACACATTTACATCTTTCTCCTCGACTGCGTGGCCTGAGTGGAGCTTACAGTTTATTTACAGCTTTCCCTTAACTGTGGCTTGATATGCATAGTTTGAAGGATGGAAAACGTGAATTTTTATGAGATAAAATCTTTTGAGACTCGTGATAGTCTGACGAAAAATTTGTGATTTTGGAAGAAAAACCTGTTTGGCTCCTGTGGTTGAGCCCGTGTGTGTATAATTGCATAGCCTGCTTTACAGTTTTATTGTCTATGTTCTATTGGACTTTGGTTCACGGTGTGAAATTTTACTATAAAGCCTTTTCAAGTGAGCATGTGAAGTTGACCTAGTTACAGAGGTGATGGAAGACATGCTATAATTTTTCCTTTTTAAGACATGTACTTGCACATGTGACGCCTGTTGAGGCTTGTTTTGTATGCCTTTAGGTGATATGTTTATTCATGTATGAGATGTATGTTTTCAGTTTATGAGAGTTGAACTTTGGAGATTTTTATTCAAATGTTATACATTTTAATATTCAACTGTGAAACCTATTTTTTTAAATGGGTGTTTTGGTGGGTTTTCACGTGACCCGGATGTTTGGAGCTTGATAAAAGCGGGATAAAAATAATTAAAAGTCAAGTCATAGCTTCAAATTAAATTTATCGAAAAGAAAACTACGAATTAATAGGTTGAGTCAAGATCTAAAATTTCAGGATAAAGCACGGGATAAAAATAATTAAAAGTCAAGTCACGACCTAAAATTAAATTTATCGGAAGAAAATCACGAATTAATAGGTCGAGTCAAGACCTAAAAATTCGGGACGAAGCACGGGTTAAAAATAATTAAAAGTCAAGTCACGACCTAAAATTAAATTTATCGGGAGGAAAAATCACGAATTAATAGATCGAATTGAGACCTAAAAACTCGAGACGAAATACGGGATAAAAATAATTAAAAGCCAAATTACAACTTAAAATTAAATTTATCGGGAGAAAGCACGAATTAATAGGTCAAGTCATGACCTGAAACTCAGGACGAAACACAGGAAAAATTAATTAAAAACCACTTAAAATTAAATTTATCGGGAGAAAGCACGAATTAATAGGTCGAGTCAAGATCTAAAAATTCGGAACGAAGGCAGAATAAAAATAATTAAATGTTGGGTCTAGACTTTTAAAATTATTTTCATCAGGAGAGAATACTACAAAAAAAATAAGGGTTAAAGCAAAAATACACAAATTATTTGTGCAAGATGCACAAAATTATTTTTGAAAAAAAATACCCAATTTAAAATTATTTCTAAAGAAAATACACTAGATTTTTTGAATTATTATTTTTTTGTTGAAAAACACACATACTAGATTTTAAAATTATTTTTAAAAAATACCTCAAAATTCAAAATCACACATTATTACTAAGAAAAGCTAATATTTATTTTGGCAAAACCAAACAAAGAACACACACACATACAAATATAAAACACCTAAACAGCCTCTCTAAAACCCCAAATCTCAATGATGGTCAACAGATCTGGCGGTCGCTAAGTACGAGGTTCGATACCGTTGACATGACGTTTGACAAGGTAGTGGCCGCTTAGACAAAACCCCTCTGATATGGCGGTCGCCACAACCTAAACCCTTTTATGCTGGCAGTCACCACGTGTCTCTTTACCATCCAAGCGGTTGCTATAAACGGAGATGGCAACCACCATATTCGAACATAGATCGTCACTCACACACAATCCTATGGTTAGGAGGATTTGCCTGGTGCACCAGGACTTAGAATTCCTCGTCTTCTACTAAGACGTGCAAAAATTAAAAGATCGTCACTCACACACGAACCTAGGGTTAGGAGGATTTGCCTGGCGCACCAGGGTTTAGGATTTCTAGTCTTTTACTAGGACGTGCAAGATTTGCTTGGCACACTAAGGTTTAGGGTGCCTAATTTTTAGGACTTGAGAGATTTTCCTGGCTCGCCAGGGCTTGGGGTGCCTAGTTTTCTAAGGATTGAAAGATTTGCCTGGAGTACCAGGGCTTAGGGTGCTTAGTCTTCTAGGGCTTGGGGTTCCTAATCTTCTACTAAGACGTGCAGGGTTTGCCTGGCGCACCAGGACTTAGGGTGCCTAATCTTTAGGACTTGAGAGATTTGTCTGGCACATCAAGGCTTAGGATACCTAATCATTAGGACTTGAGAGATTTGCCTGGCGCATCAGGGCTTAGGGTGCTTAGTCTTCTAGGGCTTGAGAGATTAGCCTGGTGTGGCGTTGGGATTTAGGGGTAAAAAATAAGAAAATTCAAAAGATATTTTGAAAAATATTTTAACATCTTGAAAATCAAATTTTGAAAACCCCTTTTTATTGAAAATAGAGTCGCTACTTAGTTTTTGAAAAAAACTAAGAAAAACAAAAATGGCTTACTGATCTTGAAAACGTTAACTAGAGAAAATGGTTCGGGGGCTAAGGTACGAATCGGGGAAGGTGTTAGGCACCCCGTTCGCCCAACCGTAAGATTGACATCTACTAATCATCATTGATTCTTTAATAGAATTTCTCAAATACATACAAATAAAGAAAATGAGGGCAAAGAGAGCACATTCAAAATTAAGTATAGAAAATACATAAAATATGTACATAACATTCCAGAACAAATAAGTGTCAAAAGAAAAATCCTAAATTCTGTGGTATGCAATTTCTATATAAAGGATACATGAAACACATCCACATGCAACATTGTTTAACCTAAGCTAGCATGATTTGGTTAAAAGAACAAACATGCTAAGTGGCTAAAATTATCTAAACATGGATTACACACAAATGAACTACACAATATGTACAATATGCATATTATTACCTAAAAGTTGTAAGAAGCATGTAAAAAGTTCTATATTAAAAACTAACCAAAATAATAAAATCTAATAACAAACATTTTGTATTAATAAGCAAATTTAAAGTTTTAATTTGAAGAAGAAAAAAATGAAAAAAAGTTTACAAAATATTGATTAAGCCAAAAAAAGGTTTAGAAAATACTTTCAAACTAATAAATAAAAGAAAAGAAACCTAACTATTTACATAAAAGTTGAAAATAAATAAAAAGAACATTAACCAACATAAGAGATATTTTTATAATTTTGTACTTTTTGTGGTTAATAGAAGAAAATACTATAGAAAAAAAATTAAGTTAACAAAGGAAGGTTTTGAAAAATAAAAGAAAATTTGATTATTAACATTTTATATTTTTAAAAAAGAAAATAAAAGAAAAGAGAAGGGTGATGTCGCTTTAGAAATGATAATACTATTTATTTAAAAGTTTTTTGTGATTTTTAGGCTTAATAAAAGAAAAGAAAAGAAGAAAAAAGAAGATAAATACCAAAAAATGAAAATAGAGCTATGGAACATTTTATGAAAATAAAGTTAGAAGGAAAAATTACACTATTTAAAAGAAAAAGAAAAAGAAAAAGAAAAATAAAAGCTAACAAAGGAAAATTAAATTAATACTAGTGAAGGAACTTTAAACTATTATTAAAAAGAAAGAAAAAAGAAAAAAAGAGAATGTAACATTAGCATTAAAGAAAATAAAAATGAATGATAAAAGAATATAAAATGCTATGAAAAGAAAAAGAAAAGGAAATGAAAAATGAGAACTAGAACATTAAACTAAGATTACAAAAATAAATAAAAAGAAATGACTAATGTATTGAAAGAAAATTACATTAAGCTAAAAGAAACAAAACATGGAAGAGAAAATAAAGCTACATTATAAGGAAAAGAAAGTAAATGCTAAGAAAATTACATTATTATTAAAGTTAAGAATTAAAATGGAACATGCAATTGACGGTACAAGAGAAGAAGATCAAATACTAATAAATGAAAATTAGACTAATTAGAAGGAAAGAAATGCTATTAATGCTAGAACATTAAATTAAAAGAAAAAAAATAGAAGTGCTAATGAAAAAGGAGCTAAATTAGCATTAAGAGAAAATTAGCAATTAAATGGGTGCAATATTGACAATTGCAACCATTTTCGTGTAAGTGCTTTGATTTCAACAATTAACAATATTGTCGAGTTGTAATTGCTAGAGTTGCTTTAACACTATTTTGATGAATTAATTGAATGTAACAAGGAATTAAAACGAGATAGAAATAAAATAGCCTATAAATGAAATTAACAAGCTACAAACTATATTGCATTAAATATAAATGAAATTGAAGAATTTGAAGATGAATGTTAACCCAACTACCCAAGAAAGAGAAATGGAGTTTAGAAAGGTCGAGGGTCCAAACGAGGTACCTAAGTTGCCGAGGAATCCTCAAGCCGGTAGAATGAACTCCAATTGTCCAATCCTCGGATGGTGATCCAAGCTATGGCTTTAAATGCAGGTATTGGAGGTTCGGGACTCAGAATATCAGTAGGGCTTCGGCGTCGGGGCTCGAGATCACTCGATATATCGGCAGAGTCTCTCTTACTCAAAATTCGTACTGAAAACGTACGCTAGGGTACGGTATTTATAGAATTCTTCAACTAATGAGATGCTGCCACGTTTTGGAACATGTCAGACCATTTAGAGTTGGCGGTCGCCACAATGCAAGTTGGCGGTCGCCAGGTTTTTGAAAGGTTCCACAAAGTTCTATGGCGGTCGCCACAATGGGAGTTAGCGATCACCATGATGAATGGTGGCGGTCGCCAATTTTGGCTTAGGTTTCTATAAATTTCTATGGCGGGCGCCATAAAGAGAGTTGGCGGTCACCTTACTTGGGCTACAAGTTTCGATGGTTCGTCAAAATTTTATTGGTTTGAAGGTTCTGGGTTCAAATACCGAGCTTGGATCACTTCCTAAGGATTGTACGGAGACACTAATCTATCTGTTTTCATTATCGGATTCGCCTAAGATTGGGCGGGGTCAAATTGGGGTGTCTACACCTAGCGCACCAGGGCTTAGGGTGCCTAGTCTTTAGGGCTTAAGAGATTTGCCTGGCGCATTAAGGCTTGGGGTTCCTAGCCTTCTACTAGGACGTGTAGGGTTTGTCTGGCGCACCAAGGCTTAGGGTGCTTAGTCTTTTAGGGCTTAAAAGAACCGAAGGGTCGTTACACACACACGAACCTAGGGTTTTTATTGCTTTTAGTTATTCTCTGCATATCTCTTGCTTGGTTTGCTCTTATATATCCTCTACTTATCTTCTTCTTTTCAGGTTGGTCATTATGTTCGAGGCTCCAGTGGTTCTGCCTCTAGAAAGGTGTTGGAGTGGTATGATGCCCTCTCTGCTCTTAGTTGGGCTATTATCGATGCCTCCGGCTTTGCTCGGTTCCTACCCTTATTAGGTATAACGAGCAATGACCGAGTTTGACTGACAACTCTGGCTGAGCGGTGGTGGGATACCATCAACACCTTTCACTTTACTACATTGAAGGCTACACTGATGCCTGTGGAATTTGCTTTGATCACCGGCATCTGAGTCGGCGGGGCCCCTATTCTTTTTGATTCATACATTGCCTAGTCTACCAACGCACTGATGCATCTTCTTGGAGCTGTTCCTACACAGATGGATAGAGACCGTGTTCGGTACACATGGTTCTTTGACGGCTTTAGACATTTCCACTGCTCCAAGCCCCGCCACTACGAGTGGGTCGCCCACGGAGTTTTGTTGTATATGTTCGGTGCCTTGTTGTTCTCGAACAAGGAGAACACCGTTCATCTTCACTATCTGAGGAGGAGCTGCTCTCGGTACTCTCTATGGTTCCATGAGGACTCTGACCTGATTCCCCCAAGAGCTCAGCATAGGGGGATACTGGACAGTTTGGGAGGTTTGCTTTAGTTTCTACACATTTTCATTCATTTTATTATCTGCCATTCATTATCTACTTGCTGACATCTTTCCTTTACAGCTGTGGACTTATGAGTTCCTCGGGCTTCACGTCTCGACGAACTCCTCAGTAGAGCCTCTAGTCTTTCCTCGCGCGGCTCGGTGGTCCTGAGGCCTGATGGGGAAGAAGGCTGGGGGAAGGATATTGATCGCTTCTGGGCATCTCTTGATCGGATGACCCTAGACCAGGTATTGGTATTCACCGCGTATTATACTGTACATTGCATACTGTTCACCGTTCACTCTGTGCTGCACTGCTTACTGATTACTGTACACTGCACTATTTACTGTACTGTATCACTAACTGCTCTCTGTTCTGTACACGGATCACTGCCCACTGGTTATCATACTGAACTGCATTCACTGCTCACTCTTTACTGATTACTGTTCTTCGCTCTGTACTATACTTTAATTTGCTACAGGTCTAGTGGGATGTCTAGCGGGGAGTGGAGGATCGGGCTGGCGCAGATTTGATGCGTAGCCGAGACCTTATCTCAAGGCGAATTTTGTTGGAGGGTCCATTCGGTCGGGAGTACTACGTCGGGGAGCGAGTGGTCCGTCAATCACTCGGCCTCGATCACTTTAGGATACCGATGGTCCCTTCAATCCGTTTGCACCGGATCAACCTACTCCTGGAGATGGTGGGGACTCATGCCTTATAGTTGCTGGTGCTAGAGAAGGACTACACAGCTTGGGCCCGAGCACATTTGCTGGGGCCCCTAGGACCTGGCCCGACTACCACTGGTAGCAGGAGGAGGAGACGGACACCAGAGACTGCTGATGCTGGTGCCGCTGCTGATGCTGTTGAAGGGATGAGGGGCCCAGAGATTCCATGGGAGATTCAAACAGTAGCATATGGCTACCTTTTTCCTCTATCAATTCCAGTTCTGCCAGCGATTGAGTTTAGGGCTGAGCTCAGTCAGGTTGTCTTTCTCTTTTCTCCTTCCTTTTTGTTACTTTCTTCACTTGTTTAGTTTACTTGAACTGCCTAACTTCTTTTTACAGGTTAACCAGGCATGGCTGGACCACCTGCTACTGATCTTCACTGGTTATAGAGCACTGATCTATCAACTTGATGCCATTGTCAGAGCGGCTGGCATTATCTTTACTCCAGCGGCTATAGTGAGTGTTCTCATAACGTCTTTTAACTTTTTTATACTTTTCTATAGTCTGCTCTAATCCTTGTTTTCTTCTAACAGCCTCTAGTACTGGCAGCTGGCATAGTACAACCATAGACTCTGGTACAGCCTTCGATTTTGATTCCAATCCCAGCTTCAATCCGAGGTCGTGGGTCCTGGGCATCTTCTCGAGCTCACTCCAGAGGATCCATCGCTTCTGCCAGGAGTCGCTCCAGAGCTGTATCCACTTTCTCCAGCAGTGATGGTGATAGTAGCGATGACATCGAGAGACTTTTTGAGGACGTCATCTCGGACGAGGACGCTCCTTCCTCCTACCGAGTCCGTTCGAGACATCAGTGAGAGAGAGAGAGAGAGAGTTTTCCCCCCAGTTACATTTATGATACATTTAGCTACCTTTTGTTTTTATGGGCCTGCGTGCTCTAGTTCGATACATTTCTATATATTTACTTGATTTATGGGCCTCCGTGCCCCAGTTTGCTAGTTATTGGGCCTGGGTGCCCCAGTTTACATTCTGATAGATTTTGCCACTTTTTGATGCATTTCTGGGCCTTCGTGCCATTTATTGCTTTATATTCATCTACTTGCATGGTTTATTTCAAACTGTCATGGATGCATGATACGAGACTTAAAACATACACGGAGTACATAAATCACATACTGATACACGCCCGCCACCTTTTAACATGGCAATTGTTGCGCTTCGATTTTGGGATTTTTGGTAGGTCAAAAATATGAGAATTCAAAGGATGTTTGAAAAATATTTTAACACCTTGAATGTCAAAATTTGAAAATACCTTTTATTAAAAATAGAGTTGCCACTTGATTTTTGAGAAAAATAAAAAAAAAACAAAAATGGTTATTGATATTAAAAACGTTTAACTAGATGAAAATGGTTTGGCGGCTAAGGTACGAATCGAAAAAGGTGTTAAGCATCCCGTTTGCTTAACCGTATGGTTGGTCTCTACTAATCATCATTGGTTCTTAATAAGATTTCTTAAATGCATGCAAATGTAGAAAGTGGAGGTAAAGAGAGAACATTCAAAATCAAATAAAAAAAATACATAGTATATATATATATAGAATGCTAAAACGAAGCAAATAAAAAAAGAAAATATTAAATTCTACGGCATGCAATTTCTAACTAAAGGATACACGAAGTACACCTGCATGATATGAGTTAAATAAAGAGAACCAAAATATGCTAAAAATTATTAAAGACAAATAAATTGCTAACAAGATAATCTAAACTATACTAAACATGATTTTGAAATAAGGTGAATCAACATTTTAAAACTAACATATAAAGCATGCATATTACCAAATTATTTAAAAACATAACGAAAATAAAAAGTATGTGAAAATCCTATATAAGAACAAAGTTTACCAAATAAAGATAAGAAAACTAATAACAACTATTTCATGCATGTATTAATATGACAAGAGAACACTTAAAGATTTAAAGGAAAAGAAAATAAAGAGAAATTAAGCAAAAATAAAAAAAAAGTAAGAAAATGCAATTTAAACTACTAAATAGAAAAAAGATCTAACTATGTACACGATGAAACAACTATATAAGTAATGTAAAGGATGAAACAATCAAATTAACCCAGTCACTCCAAATGCGTAGAAAATAGAGCTAGTAGGACCGGGGATCTAAACGAAGTACCTGAATCGCTAAGGAATCCTCGAGTCGGAGAATGGAGATGGGTAATTCGATCCTCAAGTGATGATCCAAGTTAAGGTTTCGGCGTCGATATCAGGGGCTCTCAGTACTTCTGTAGGGTTTCGACGTCGAGACTCAGAATTACTCGGTGACTTGGTAGAGCTTCTCTCTCTAAAGTTCTCTCATTCTCCCCTAAAAACGTACCAAGGGGTACGGTATTTATAAAATTCTTCAACTAATGAAATGCTGGCATGTTTTGGGACACGTTGGGGTTTTTCAAGGTGGCAGTTGCCACTATACAAGTTGGCGGTCTCCAGGTTGGAGTTGGCGGTCGTTACTTTAGGAGAGTTTCCACATGTTTCTTATAGCGGTCGCCACTATGTAAGTTGGCGGTCGCCAGCTTGGAGTTGGCGATCGCCGGGTATGGACATGGCGATCACCACAAAAAGTGGAAGCTTCCAAAAGATTCTATTGGCGGTCGCCACAATGAACATGGCGGCCCCAAGGTTGCAACATAGCGGCTCAATGATGATTTCACATGCTTGAAGGTTTTGTTCATTGGGTTCAAATACCGAGCTTGAATCATTTTTCGAGGAACGTACTGAAGCACCATTCCAACTATTTTCATTATTGGATTCACCTAAGACTGGGTGGAGTCAAATTGAGGTGTCTACAGTTGCTCATTTTGATATAACTTGTATAGCAACTCGTGATGCAAGTTATATAAAAAATTCAGAGACAACATCTATTTAATCGAGCCGTCAATCTTATGCTATAAACATATAAGCATGCATATGATGTTGATACTCAAATTTTCATCGATCTGCCTACGTACCCCTTTGCTAGGGATCAGGCCAAAACGTAGTTGCTTGAGAAAAATGCAAGGATAAAAAACGTAATGTAGATGCTAATATGATGCAGATGCTGGTATGATCAAACAAATCCTAATGATCGAATCAAGATCTAATGGAAGAGAATCTAAAGGGAGCACAAACTAACAAATTAAAGATCGAGTCAAGATATAAGAACTCGACTAGGAATAAAATAATCAAAAGGATCGAGTCAAGATCCTAGATATTATCTTAACCGGAAAAGCAACAACGAATTAGTTAGGTCGAGTCAATACCTAAAAACTCGAAATAAAGTATGGGATAAAAATAATTAAAAATCAAGTCACGGCTTAAAATTAAATTTATCGGGAGAAAAAACTACGAATTAATAGGTC